>CABFVZ010002391.1:58053-78580 GCA_902151445.1 Timema monikensis | reverse complement strand
CCCCCCCCCCCCCCCCCCCACACATTTCTTAGCCTCAAAGATTGTGTCCAGTATAATATAGCTCTGTCCTTCTCTAAATCTTTCTAGTTCTTTCTCTCTTGCTGAGGCTAACTAATACCTGTTGATAGAACACATTGACTCACAAGTTTCCTGGCATGTTTGTCTCACCACAGGCTGTAAGTTATGCCCCCCCTCACTCCCAGTTTGTTACAGAACAAAGAAGTTAACTGTCTCCAATAGAGAACAAGCTTGTAGTACCTGCTGATACAATAAGCAGGCTTTATTTCCCACCTGAACCCTTGCCAGGAAAGAGTCTTTCCCACCCACCCAACATTTACTGAGGTTTTGGGTCCTGTCCACCCCTAATATTTTTAAGTTGTTAAATAAGCTTTGTGCCTATATTATTGGCCTAAATTACTGTGGTTAACTTTCACATTCATATTTTACAATCTGTTTTAATTACAGTTATACAAAGTGACAGATCCCAGCTGTTGACATAGGGATATATTAGGGACTATTCATAGTAACTTTTTGAGCTGTTGTCTAAGTAAACTAAGGTTGTGAAGGAATTATACCTGAAAATTGTAATTGTGAATTTGAGGCCTACAATTTTTTTTATAAGTGTGTAGGCCTAGTACTTCGATCCTCCTCTCTATGTTTTATTACAATAAACAATAGTAATTTTAAAGCATAAAGTTATAACAAAAAAATATCATTCTGGCTTTGGCTTCGAGAATATTACATTTATTCGATTCAAGTTTGCTCTGAATTGAAAAAATGAACATTGCACAGCACTATGTATATATGTATATATTTTCAACTTTTACTCAGATTTGAGAATATCTCATATATTGGATTTGAATTTGCTTTAAAATGAAAAACTGGTCATTACAAAACCCTACTGAACCTCATATAATATTAAACATTTATAGAAACCCTTAATTATGGTAATCAAATAATATTTTAATTTTTGTCATAAAAAACCTTGAATTTCTGTTTACTAACTTAAAAAAAATTATAATAATAACAATAATTTTGTCATAAAATTTTTTTAATAGCTGGAAAAATTACACTATATTAGACACTTACATTTTTAAAAATAATTTCAGTAAAAAAAACTTTTGTTAATTGGAAAACCCTTGGAGAGTATTCTTTTTACCAGGGGCAGGTTTTTGACTCAACCCCTCTATTTTTCTTTTGTCTGACTCCAGCTCCTTTATGAATGCCTTTACTTTATATTAGTCTTGTGCAGGAATGATATTGTTACTTCAAAAAATCTTAGGGTGGGAAATAACTCCATTAATCGTAAAATATAAAAAAAATTAGACATCAACTGAGAACATTCTAAACCCTAATTCCTTATTAATATGTTTTTACAAATTCATTATATTATTTAATTATTTGTTTTAACTTTAATAATGTAATAGCGTTTACAAGTCTGACCCTACTAGTTCAATAATCACTATTTCTTTTTAATCTAAATTTATTTCTAAAGAGTTTTTTTTATTTGTTTCCACTACGACCACTATATTTTGACTCATTTCCCATAATCATGTTCTTTCACACAGTAAAAATGTAATTCCTGTTCATCCCTTATTTATTTATCTTTATTTTTCATAATTGATTAATTATTGTTTATTTCCCTTGAAATTATTTCCATGTTTCAGGCAATTGAAGAGCCAGACGACGGTCCTGAGTTTGAAGGAGAGGCGGACAACGGAGAGAGCTATGGAATAGAGGGTTATGACCGAGATGAGCAGGTAAGCAATACTTTAATAGAGTTGTGCAAACAGCATTTAATTTTTGGTTCATACACTTTTCAAATCTTCTTTTTAGCACTAAGTCTTACTCCCCTTTCGGGTTATACGCTTAAGTATTAATTAAACTAATGGGTTAGAAAGTGGAAAGGTTGAATATAGAGGAAGTGACCCCACATTTGTGTCAAGGGATAGTGGTTCATTTAGGAAAAACTACCCCATTTCACCCAAGATAGATTCGAACCTCGATCTCCCCATCCTTGGCAATCCAGCTCGACACTAAACTAGCGCGTTAGCTAACTACATCACAGAGGCGGGTATTTCCAAATCATATGGCAAATTTATTTATAAGTATCAAAGTATACAAATTGTTTATTGGTTTGGTCCCAACCACACATTTCATGGAATTATTATTACTGTATTTATTCCCAAACAAGCCACACTTTTTTTCTTGTTTTAATTGTTGTCAAAATGATTTGATTTGAACTCAAAAAACCTGCTTTGCAGATGTCTAGTGTTGCCGTTCTCTTTGTGTTTTAAGTATGATCCATGCTAGTGACTGGTTCCAAATAACAATGTTCTCTTGTGATCTCCAGGAGCTGGCAGACTATGACGAGGGAGAAGGTCCAGATATTGATGAAGATCAAGCTGCTCAGGACAGCAATGAGGTGGATGTTGTAGGTCAGTCAAATTTTCTCTAACCTCTCGCAAAAGGGTCAACCAAAATCAAGGTGTCATAATATTGCAAAGTTCTTTATAGTATCTTGAGGGGAACAGAAAAGTTGCTACTAAAGGAGTAAAAGGAGGAATAGATTATTCCTAGTTACCCTAATTTTCAGTAAATAAAATTATTTAATTTTGTTAAATAAAACATCTATTAGAGTATTAAAAGTTTGCAAGTAAAATAAATTTTTTTAAGATAAGAATGTTTAAAAAAACACTCACTTAAGTGGTAGAAAAAATTCAGCTACTTTTCTAATTTTTAAATTTAAAATATTTGTTTTTGGTCATAATATGACTGTCATAATATCCCAAACAAAAACATATTTTACTTCTTCTCTGCCATTAGTCTTTGGGGGAGGAAAATTATTTTTTGTAGTGGAAATTTTTATTTGCTATAGGAATAATAATAATAATAAGAAGAAGAAAAAATTATAACACTGCGGTTGATAGTATTTTTTCTTGCAAGTTATGGAAAATAGAAATGTAATCTGCCACTAAGTAAAAAGGTGTTAAGTTTGTATATTGTTAAATCCCACTAAAAATTACATATTTGACCAATATTAGCATATAATAGATACAATTTTATTCTATTTTGCTTATTTAGAGTTCATTAAAAACTGCTATAATGAACTTTACATGTTGAGCCCCAGCTGTAATGATAATTTTCTCCTCTGAACAAACTCACTTTTTAGTCCCCAAAGTCCACATTCACGGAAAAATATATTCTTTTATGTTATGGGCAAAAACATTTTTTTAGTCCATTCCATAGGCTTGCGTCATTCTGTATGAACATTATCATTCTGTCTGAAGCCCATTGGTAGACTCCCAATTGAACATTAAAAAAAATCGGCTGGACAAATAATGTAGGTATGTTTTCTGAGCCCAACGTGGCCCCACTTACATCCACATGAATGCAATTCCCTGGGCTATAGGAAAGGTCAGAAACTAATTACGTCGCACAGTCCTTTAGCCCGTGCTAGCTCACTTGCGACCAGGCCTATGGACTACACTGGGGTATGTTTTGTGATATTTCAGTGTTCTTAATATTATTCTTAAATAGGCAATTGTGTAGTGACTAGGTTACATGGAGGGCATCTTTCTAATAGACTGGTTTTGGAAGAGCCACATTCAGGTTTAAATTTTGAGGGAGGCTAAGGGTACAGTTTCCCAAATGCACAAATATTTATTTTATGAATAATGATTTTAAAAAGCCTGTTTCATGGCTGACTATCCAGTTAACTAGACACATGACTACTCTCAAACCAGATTTTGCTTCGAATAGTAGTTTTCCACATTTTATACTTGATAACAGCAAATTTGGGACCAGTTAAATAGTTTTTTTCATTTTAAAATAATTTTTTCCCATTTTCTTTTAGTAATTTTTTAATATTAGAAAATCGTTTACATGGTATAAATTCCACTGTTATCTAAATTAGAATACAGAAAACGTCACTTGTATGTAATGTCTGGTTCAAGCTGTATTCCCTACCTGAGCTAGGCGTTACCCTTGGTGTGAGACGGGCTCTTAAGAAAATGTTTAATATTGCAAACTAGAATAATTTTGATTAACTTTGCTATTTATTAGGGATGTATGGAACCACTTATTTGTTTTCAGAGGAGAATAATAAACAATATTGAGAGAAGAAATGACAAAGCTTCCTTTGAAAGCTTGAAAATTTAAATTTTGCCTATTAAATTAAATATATAACTTAGAGATTGCTCTAATGCCTTTTATATTCCTAAATTCAGGCCATATATAATTTAATTTAGAAGTTATACAAAAGTCACCGAGAGAAACAAACATACCCCTTTATAAATAAAAAACACCACTCTCTAGTTCAATAAAAATTAAAATAAACACATTTTTGGTAAATGGTCAACTAAACATTTACCATGCAATGAGTTTATACCTGAACAAGTAGTAAGACACGGTGCAAAAAATGTATAAATAATGTTATGTATGCCATACAACAACTCCCCATGTCGCAGCGGCGCTCTAGTTATAACTATTGATGCCGGCTACGTAAACAAGGAAATGGAACATAATAGGAGAACACTTGAATGTAGAAGACCCACTCATAGAGTGAACTCTGCGTGAAGCGCTAATGACCTAGTACAACAGGTAAAATTCTTGTTGTTCAATGTAACTCTAGTCCCCCTCTAGCTCTTAGGAGGAATTGTTAAACAAGCTAGAAAAAAAATACAATAGCAACAAACAACTTAAAAGCTGCTACACAAGAGCAGGGCCAAAGCAGAACCTGTTGATAAAAAAACAACCCTGTCTTAATAGATGAGGACTACATACGCTAGGGAAGCTCGCTTAATCCTAATAAATTTATTTACAGTGATTTCAGGTAATTAAGAATTTGTTCCCGTCATACATAGACCAATAAAATATCTAAGGAAATTTCCAATTCAGGATCTAGGTCTTATCTTAAATGGCCTGACAAGCCACCCACCAATTGGTAAAAGCCGGGACCTTGAGAATTACAACCACACATGGACTGCGATCAATATAGAGGATGTTAAAGAACCCCTGATCAAAAAGGAACCGGGCCCCACCAGAAGGTGGTCATGCAGGCCGAGGAGTGAGACACACACCCCTAACTAAACTGCTGGTCTCAAGGATTGAGCAGGAAAAATGGTGGTGCGAGAAAACACTCATGGCATGTCAAACATGTCTCAATTAAATAGAAGGCTAACCTAGTGATATACAAAGTAACCACAAGGCTGACAGACTCTCTTAATAAATGTGTAAACAATTCCTAAAACTTACATATCGGGGGTTAAGCCACCTACTCCCTACAAATATGAAAGTTCAAACATTATGGCATGTTATTTTCGTATATCATGTCTGTCACAGTATCGGCCAGTTCTGTTGTTGATGTTGTGTGTCGACCCCAGTGAACCATGGAGTTTTATAGTTGCTGAAGGTGATGAACCATGAGAGAGAAAAAGATTGGGGGGCCGGGGGAGGGGGAAGCCCCTTGACATTGAAAATGGCACATAGGCACCAGCCACTAAACCCATGCACAGGCGGCCTTCGTCAAACTTTGCTCGGTTGATTAGATGGCTCTGAAGGGTCAAGCTCAGTGTTGAAAGGACCGCGATTATAGTTTAACTCTTCTGATAAATCCATTCTTGTCTAGCGATGTTCTGGGGCGTGGAATGTAACAAATGGATTTATACATTTTTAGATATGTATACATAATTAGAGATCCATATATATTTTATTATTTCGAGAAATGATCTTCTGTAGTTGATTTAGGTAATACGGGGCTAAATTGGTTAGCCCACAACAATACTTTGTTGTATGCATCAAATTACAACTCAACATTCTATGTTGTGCGCATTAAATTAAAACTCATCATTCTATGTTGTGTTCATTAAATTACAACTCATCATTCTATGTTATGTGCATCAGATTACAACTCATCAGGCTATGTTATGTGCATCATATTACATCTCATCATGCTATGTTATGTGCATCAGATTACATCTCATCATGCTATGTTGTTTGCATCAGATTACAACCCATCAGCTATGCAGTGTACATCATATTATAACTCGTTATGTTGTGTGTATTAGATGGCAACAATTCACCATGCTATGTTAGGTGTATCAGGTGGCATCAACTCATCATGCTATGTTATGTTGTTTGTATCACATAACAACTCACTAAGCTATGTTGTTTGTATCAAATGACAAAAACTCACTAAGCTATGTTGTTTATATCACATGACAACAACTCACCATGTTATGTTGTTTGTATCACATGACAACAACTCACCATGTTATGTTGTTTGTATCACATGACAACTATCACATGACAACTCACCATGTTATGTTGTTTGTATCACATGACAACTCACCATGTTATGTTGTTTGTATCACATGACAACAACTCACCATGTTATGTTGTTTGTATCACATGACAACAACTCACTAAGCTATGTTGTTTGTATCACATGACAACTCACTAAGCTATGTTGTTTGTATCACATGACAACTCACCATGCTATGTTGTTTGTATCACATGACAACAACTCACCATGCTATGTTGTTTGTATCACATGACAACTCACCATGTTATGTTGTTTGTATCACATGACAACTCACCATGTTATGTTGTTTGTATCACATGACAACAACTCACTAAGCTATGTTGTTTGTATCACATGACAACTCACCATGCTATGTTGTGTACATCAGATGACAGTAGTGAGGTTCCAAACCAGTCCCAGGCAGCGTCTGAGAGTAATGTGGGACAGTCGGGTCAGGCTGCAGGTAGTTGTGTGGACCCACCTAGTCAACAGCACTCGGAAGCTACCAGTAGTGGACCTGAAGGGGGCAGTGTTGGGACCAGCCAGCCACTTCGAGGAAGAACTGTACCTCCACTCACCAGACAACAACAACAGCAGCTTCTACTGGTGAGCTTCTTCATTTATATTTGAGACTTAATGTTGAGCGTTAGAAAATTTCAAATTATTACATTTTAAAAGGTCTTAAGGTTCCCAAGCCCCTAGAGTCATAATGATAAACCATGCCTTGAATGTTAGGCACTATATTCACAATGCATAGCGGGTAATAAGCTAGGGAATCTGTGTATTCACAAAACTGGTAAAACACGCATCTGTTTTTCTGTTTGTGCATATCCATCTGGAATAATTTACTAGCAAGTCTTGACTCTTCTATGAGTATGTCGCCACATTTATTTGTTAAAATATAAACTTAACCAAATGGAGACGAACTGAATGGTATCCATTCTCATAATATCCACAAAATTCAGAATAGTCTCCATTCCGATAGTTTTCAAATAAACGACTTTAGCAAAAATCCTTGTTTGTATCCACTGTAATATCCACAAACTCCTGAATTGTATCTAGTCTGAATGGTCTCCATTTTTTAAGATTTAGAGAGAATTTTTACACTTTAGATTATTTTTATTAGAGTATCATGTTTATTCCATTTTTATTTCTTTAATTAATTGCAATACACGTATTATGTTAATTATTTGTTTTATTTTACAAAACCTTAACCAAATAGTTATTTTGTTCCCACCACGTCTTAATATCCATTTTGGTTATACTCTTATGTACTTACTATGTTAATGAGTTAGGGATAAGGTATGTGTAATTTGGAGGCAGTTTATCCGCATTTGCTTAGAGAGAGAGAGAGAGAGAATATGAAACCATTTAGGAACAAACCCATAAGTAGAACTACACGCAGCCTGAATATGATGCCTGACCTGACAAGCCACAAGACTATTATCAGATTGACAATAAGATTGCGTGCATACCTATGTGGGCTTGTAAAGAGCAACCAAGCTGAAATAAAAAAAATAGTTTTTGAAATTAATAATTAGTTTACACTGATATTTAAGTAAGTTTTTTATAAAGTTACCTACCACTAGCAAGCTTTGTCTAATAGGGTGTCATACACAAAACCGTTTTGGATATATTAATTTAAATAGATATAATTAAATGTACTAGAACAACAAGGACAATCTTTCTAAGCAAATAAAAAGTGTTAAATTGTAAATGTGATGGCTCTAATAAAACTTGTCATTATGGCTGGCATTGGCTTATGACAGTTTTTTCAATTGCTTTAGTTATAAAAGTGGGCTAGATTCATGATTCAGTCAGAATGCCCACAAATGGGATTCCCTCAAGCACAACAGCAGATTTCTCAGAGATATTGACAGGTACTGGCTTTCGAAGGGGGAAACAGGTTCTGTCTTTAGTCTGGGCCAGAAGTATGAGTCATAACACCAAAGTCTTAGGTTTCTATTAATAGTTTATGGGAATTTATTTGGGGTGGGGTGAGGGGAGGCTTGTGGGGTAAAAAAATCTATTAAAGTTTTAATGGAAGGAAAAAGATTATAGAGAGAATTTGATCAGGGTTAAGCATTTATGGTTTGATGTTTTTTACTGTAGAGGAAGGATAACAGGTGAGAAAGGAAGGTAGAATCAAGGGGTGAAACAAATGGAGAAATTACGGGAGGTTAAAAAATATACACGTAAAACCCTTATACTTTCAATAACGCAGGCCTGCGAAATTAAAGTTTTTGAAAAATACAAGAGAAGTTTTTGCTGAGTTTTATGTTATTTGGTGTGCTGATTTCGTAAATGACCTCCATTTTTTTTCCATCATGTCAGGAATTTTTGTAAAATCGATATCAATATTTTTGCTAAAATCCTATTTGAAAAGGAATTCTCTCGAACAATTTTGTATGTACTATCTGGCAACAGTGGTTTTTATCCATTTAAATCTATGTAAAATAATCGATTCTTGGTGAGACAAATTGATTTTTCAGCAATTGGTTAATTTTTATGGGTTTAAATGGATGAAAACTACTTGCCAGATCGCACAATCCACCTCTGGTCAAGAGAAAAACAAAAAGTTCCCTTAAATTTAAACTTTTTACATCAAATTATGGTGAGTTTCTAGAAGAAAATCACCAACATACTATTTTAATTTGTTTTTATTAAGGTAACTTACATAAAATAGACGATTGACCAAGAGGAGCAAATATTACAGGGTTCCTACGCTCTGGAAAGTCAGGGAAAGTCAGGGAAAGTCAGGGAAAAAAATAATAGTCAGGGAAAGTCAGGGAAGCTTTAAAAAGGTCAGGGAAAGTCAGGGAAATGACAATTCATGTCTTCATGTCACACTTAGAAAAAACAAAGAAAATATTTTTTCTATTTACTGCGTCATAAGCCACTGCCCCAATGAAGAAAGCTGAGGGGCACTTACCATGCTCAAACTTGCCCTAACACAAGTTTTGGTAGCATTTTATTTCAGAATGTGAACGCAGAGGTCTCCTAGCCTGCACATGACAATTCTTTTAACTTTAGTGATCACTTGTTTTTGTTCTTGTTCAAGGTTTGTCATCGTTATAGTTTGATACAGTGCACCAGGACTGATTAGACTACACCAGCAATGTCTAACAAAAAAACCGTTTTTAACCAGCTCTGGCTAAGCCCAGACCATTTTCCTGAATTCTCATACTGGATAAGTGGTGTTGAAAGTAATAAGCTGCAGGCATTTTGTAAAGTGTGCAAAAAAATTATAAACTTAAGTAATATGGGAAAGCAAGCATTAGCTTCCCATGCAAAAGGACCAACTCATATCAAAACTCTTGAAACTTTGACAAATCAACGCTCTCTGTTGACTTTTTTTTCAAAAAAGTCAAGTGATTCAGGTTCATCGAGCTCCCCAGTTTCAAGAGAATCTCTGGCACACAAAGACATTCTACCTAGTGATGATTCTGCTGGTTGCTCGAAGAGTTTTTCTGTTTCATCGAAAATCGTAACGTCGCAGAAGGAAGCTGTTGCTAAAAGTGAAATTAGTGTAGTGCCTCAAAGAAACCATAACACTTTTGTTATAAAAGATGATATAACTAAGGCGGAAGTCATTTGGGCTATGCAAGTTGTTGACAAAAAAATGTCTTTCAATTCGTGCAATAATTTAAGTACAATTTTTCAATTGATGTTTCCCGAGTGTTCCATTGCCAATGCCTTTACCCTTGGTGGAGACAAGGCTGCATACTTCATTGTGCATGGCTTGGCTCCATTCTTTCATAATAATTTACTGGACCGCCTAAAATCATGTAACAACTTTGTAATTTGTTTTGATGAGGCATTGAATAAAGTTATTCAAAGAGGACAGATGGACATTGTAATTAGATTCTGGGACAAGGAAAATCATAAAGTCATCAGTCGTTACTTAAACAGTGTGTTTTTCGATAGGAGCACTGCTGAAGAATTACTGAAGCATTTTCTGGATGGTATTTCTCCTCTTCCACTCTCTAAGTTGATACAAGTGTCAATGGATGGCCCAAATGTCAATTTAAAGTTTATAACACTTCTTCAGGAACACCTCAAATCTGTAACAGACAATGAAGTATGTAGTTTGCTAAATCTGGGAACATGTGGGCTTCATGTTGTTCATGGTTCCTTGAGAACAGGAGTAGAGTCTGTTGATTGGGATATAAGTAGCTTATTACGTCACATGTACTACCTGTTCACTGACTCTCCAGCTCGTCGAGCATTGTTCACCCAGTTGACAGGGTGTACAACTTTTCCATTGAAGTTCTGTGGTGTGCGTTGGTTAGAGAATGCGAAGTGCTTTCAAAGGGCATTACAAATTTGGGACCATGTTATTAAGTTTCTCAAAGAAGCAAAACTTCCTAAAACAAAACCTGTAGAGACACTGAAAAGAGCAGCCTGTGATCCATTCCTAAAGTGTAAACTAGCGTTCTGCAAGACAATTGCAGATGAATGTCAGCCTTTCCTGCAACGGTTCCAGACATCAAAACCAATGACTCCATATCTTTTTGAAGCTGTAGAGAAACTTCTAAGATACCTTATGAATCGTTGTGTGAAACCTGATCTTATGAAGTGCACGGGTCCAAAGTTACTGTCTATTGACACAAAAAAATCAGAAAATTTGATCCTTAGCAAAAATATTGATATAGGATTTGCAACAAAACGTTTGTTAGGAGAAACTGCGATCACAGTAACAGAAAGACAAAAATTAGAATTTATACATGAGTGCCGCAGTATGTTAACCACCATGATTGCAAAACTACAAGAAAAAAGTCCCTTAAAACAGAAAGCTGTGAGAGGTTTGTCTTCATTGGATCCTTGTGTTATTCAACATTCACCTCAACTGGCCCAGAAGAGATTTTCTTTTCTTTTGGAGGAACTCAACCATGCCAACATCATAAATGATGTTCTGGCTGAAAATGCCAAGAAAGAATACTTGCATTTTTGCAACCTCAAAAAATCTGAGCTTCAAGAAATATTTCGTCCTTGTGATCAGTTTAGTGATGAAGTAGGACTTGACACTATTTATGGTAGCTTTCTAATAGGAGAAGCAAACTACAAACATCTTTGGGAAGTAATAAAGATTTGCCTTGTCTTGTCGCATGGGAATGCAACTGTTGAAGGTGGTTTTTCAGTCAATAAATCTTTACTGGTTGAAAACATGCATGAAAAGACAGTCATTGCACAGCGTCACATTCATGATGAGATACAAGAAGCAGGAGGGATTAAAAATATACACATTAGCAAAAAGATGTTGGATTACGTGAGAGGTGCTCGGAAACGCTATCATGAATACTTAGAGATGAAGAAGCAAGAAAAAAGTGAAAAAGACAAGAAGAAGGCAGAAAAGAGGAAATTAGATATACAAGTTAAAGATTTAGAAGGAGAAAGAAAAAAATTAATGATGGCAACTGAAGAGAAACGAGAAGCAATAGACGTGGAGTTGCAAGAACTGAAGAAGAAGCAAGCTTCACTTTATTAAATATAACATAGTTTCTTATTGTATGACTATAGTGATAATTTTAATAAAAATAAAATTGACTTGAGACATGAATAATATGAAAGCAGACAGAGTTCCTGTTGTAAGCTATTCAGTTCAGGAAATGTACAGTTTAGGTAAAATAAAACTGTAATGATACCAAACTCTTTAGTATGTTCTTAGTGGCCTGTTATTTAATACGTATTTCTGCACATGATACCAAAGGGAATCAAGTTTGTTACAAATTTTTGATAGGGATTATTTTTCCATCATTTTCCCTCAACTGATTGGCAAGATGTCTGCTTTCTTATTCTTCCATGAGAGGTGAGGCAAGGTCGGCTGTAAGGGGGGAGGAGGCCGAAATAAATTTATTTAAATTAATATTTTCACGTGTATAGTACCGTAAAGTTATAATGGAAATTTTATGAGAAATTGGTCAGGGAACTTGGGAAAATAGTCAGGGAAAGTCAGGGAAAAGTCAGGGAGAATATTTTTACAAATACTGTAGGAACCCTGTATTATGTATGTATACATGAAAATTTGAAACCAATTTTAAACTTGGCAAAAAACTAAACCAAAGCAAAAAAAAAGTTTATATTTAAGTACACACTTTTTTTCCTTTGAAACTTCTTTTTGACGTTCTTCTATTATGTTCATTCTCAGGCCTATCTCGTGTTAACATCCAGCAGTGGTCGGCAAGCATCTTCTTGTCCCATCTTCCTTGATATTTGCACTCCATGTCTTGGTGGAACCTTTCACCCTGTTCTTCGCTGACTGATAATAAATTTTCGGGGAAAAAGTCTGCATGTGAGTGAAGGAAATGTATTTTGACACTCGTGGAGCAACCCAACGCTTCAAATTTGTCAAGCGTATTCATAACAATTGCTTTATAGTCAGGATCCTTGTAAGTACCCATAAATTTACTGCTGACATCTTTGAAGGCAACCCAAGCTCCTTTTTCCTTTGTTGTCATGCTAGTCTCAAATTCTTTATCCTTCATAAGCTTGCGGATAACCGTACCAACAAAAAATCCCTCTTTCAACTTTTGTTCAGATAAATCTGGAAACTTTTTTGCACAGGTATTTGAAACAATCACCATCTTTTGGAATAAACTTGACAGACTGCTTCATTACAGCTAATTTTATATGCAAAGGGGATAACAATAATTTTTTTGGATCAACTAAGCTGTTCCGAATCACGTTCTTGGTGCCTGGTTCAAGATTTTGTCTTTTTGGCCATTCTTTTTTGACCCTATGTTGAGTCTTATTACGGCTTTCCCACTCACAAGTGAAACATGGGAACTTTGTATATCTACCTTGTTGACCAAGAAGCATGCAGATAACTTTCAAATCACCGCAAATGGTCCAACCGTGCTCGGCATATTTTATTTTGTTGAGGACGAGAGCCAGGTTTTCATAGCGTTCTTTTAACTGCACCGACTGTCCAACTGGTACAGATGCATACTAACTTCCATGATGGACAGCTTTAAGGTTCCTTTTCAATGAATCTATAAACACCCTCCATTCATCTTTATTGTATGTGATATTAAATTTGCTCATCAATCCAGGAACATCAGAACAATAGACCAGGTTCTCCTCTTCCTCAAAGTACTTAACAATTTTTTTTCTCGATTCCTGTACCAATAAAAAGAGGTTCCTTTGGCCAATAAGTTTTTTTCATTCAATATGGAGCCCAACAATTCCGCTGCTTCTTTCGAAAAGCCCAGCTCTCTAGTCAGATCATTAAGCTCAACCTGAGATAAGGGCTGAGGTGAATCACCTCCAGAGGGTTTATATTCGTTATTGGAACCTTGAACTTCTGGATTTTCTGAGTCTGAAGGCTCTGAAGAGATGACTGGCAATTCAGTTGAAGGCAAAGGCACTGGCACATCAGGTCCATGAGGAACGAGACGTATGGTCGATGGAATGTTACCAGGAAAAGAGATTAGCTTTTGATTTTTGCTGTTGTACCCAAGGACACGGCAGGAACAAAAGTAACAATCATCAGAGTGGTTTTTCGGCTCCCTCCATGTCATAAGAATTCCAAATCGTAAAGCAGTCTTCTTTACTTTGAGCCATAAGCGTAGATCATTGAGACACTGAACACAAACTTTATAAGGAGCCCACGATTTGTCCTGGTCTCTGAGTTTCATACCAAAATACGCAAGATAAAGTTGTCTTACATACTCTGTAATGCTCCTCAAGCGATTTTTAATAACACTATACTCGCCGCATATGTAACAAAAGTCATCTGGAAAATTTTCACAACGTCTCGAACTCGAAGCCATGTTTCACGAAACGTACAGAGAAAAGAAACCATTAAAATTGTTTCTGTGATGAAGTTTCCACTCGTCACTGTATCAACGCACAATATTACACATGGAAAAAAAATTGGGACGAACTTAAAAATTTCCACGTCTTTTATCATACTATGAACATGGTAAGTACACGATATTCTTCAGTTCAGGATATGTACAGTTTAGGTAAAAAAAGACTGTAATGATACCAAACTTTTTAGTTTGTTCTTAGTGGCCTGTTATTTAGTACATAATTCTGCACATGATACCAAAGTGATCAAGTTTGTTACAACTTTTTGATAGGGTTAGACATATTTAATTATGTTTTCATCATTTTCCCTGAACTGATTGGCAAGACGTCTGCTTTCTTATTCTTCCATGAGAGGTGAGGCAAGGTCGGCTGTAGGGGAGGAGGAGGCCGAAATAAATGTATTTAATTTAATATTTTCACATGTATAGTATCGTAAAGTTATAGTGGAAATTGTATGAGAAATTGGTCAGGGAACTTGGGAGAATAGTCAGGGAAAAGTCGGGGAGAATTTTTTTTTACAAATACTGTAGGAACCCTGAAAATGTAAACAACATTAGTGATAGCTACATATTTTAATATATTAAAGATTTAATTCTTATTTGTACAATATTACCAAATGTGTATTCAGTCAAGTGGGGTATAATATATTAATACTTTACTATTTAAATAAAACTTTTATTCACCAGAGACACGTTGTTGCAAAAGAACATTGAAATAAACCATTAAATCTCTCCCCTCGCTAGTAAGCAGACGACAAACTTTAGCGTCATGATTTGGTCCATTGCAAGGGATATGTTTGTCCTTCCAGTATAGTATAGAGATCACTGTGTTTATGTGGGTGAGGTATCGTTCAACCCCGTCATTTTATTAAATTTTTGGATATGCAAAACTATCACCCACTCTAAGCAAATATTAAATTAAGTTATATCTCTTACAGGGCATGGCAATAAAGAAACAATGTTTTTATAATTGTATGCTTTTAATCTTCATAGATTTGTGTTAAAGTGTCATATCCTATTATCTACAGATAATCTCATCAGTTTATAATTTAGGGCTACCTGGGTTGAAGATGGATTAAGAAAGCTTATTTATAGGTTATCATACTCAACTTGAACACAGGCCTACGTTTTATTTGCGAATTTTGTTTTGATTGAAACCCCCTCAAAAAAATTAGTGTTTATATTTACCACTCTCCGCAATAGCTAAACTTATATGTTCAGACAATGTGAATCTATTCCCATTAGGCTTACTTTAATTGAAATGCCTAACAATTTATCCAGTTTAAGTGAAACGAGAGGGATGTCAGGGTTTAAAAATCAATATCTTTGCTTTTAACTGTTAAGTAATAAAATTCATCTTGTGATTTGAAGGGGATTCTTGAGACTATGGTTAAAAGTGATTATTTACCGGTTAACATATAAGTTAAGGACTTAGGTTTATTTCTATAATAGTAGCTATATAAAGAAAGCGGGATTCCTTGTATTTCTTTGTCATATGGTAAGTTTTATATTTTTTCCATTTCTACACACAGAAACAAAACAAATCTCCACTAATAACAAAATGAATATTGTAATAAATAAAATGGTAGAATATTAGGAAAATGATAGAGCACAAATAAAAGTAAAAACACTAACACATATTTACAAAAACTTCTTTATTTCGATGCTATTATAGCATCTTCCCGAGGAAGGAATGGAGACCATTCAGAATGGATACAATTCAGCTCCGCCACCAAATAGACCACATAAATGGTTCTTTTTTACAAGGTAACTGTATTATTTTTGAAAGAAGGTATAGGAAAGTATAATTGGAACATATAAAAGACACACTATGGATTTTACAATAAAAAGATGATGTAAAGTGTGAATTGTGTTCTTCTAGTAATTGTAAATTGTAAAAGCCATATTTTATTCATTCCTTTTATCTGTTTGTATCCACCTTTCCTGTACCGTTTTCCAAATATAGTAAAAAATGTTTTGCTTTAAGGACATTGTACTGCATGCAGTAAACGAGTATCATTTGGAAACAAAAAATCAAATTAATCCATCTCATCCCTCACATCACCGGGCAAGGTGTTGAATTCAAGGAATATTTTGGGTTGATTTTAGTAGCATTAGGTTTTTTATTTTCTAAAGTTGGGCTCTATTTGAGCAAAATTTTAAATAAATCATTTCGTTCATTTGGACTCTTTAACAGCCTCCATATCTTTAGTTGGTAAATTTGTGGGCAATATTGTGCTTTGTCTTATTTATTGGATACATATATTCTTTTTTTTNTTTTTTTTTTTTTTTTTGCATTTTTCATTCTGCTACTTTTTTTTCATTTGTTGCTTGTCTTAATTCAGCTCTTTCACCCCACTACACCGTTTATCCTTTTGTTTTTGGTTTGGGTGTGTTTAATCCCATCTATTTTATCTGCAAAATCTCTGCTACTTGCTCTTAGCAGGGTTGTAACTTTTCTTAAGTTTACACCTTGCCTTTTTTCCAGGTGTAACTTTCTGGAAAATCATGGCATAGTGTTAGCATAGTGACAAGAAAGCTGGCCAAGCCCAAGCATAGGTCCTGCAAATTATGATTAGGCCACTACATAGATGCATGTATAATATTATGGGCTTTAGTTGCTCATTTTGGCAAATATTTGCCTGAAAAATAAAAATTCTAATCATAGCCTAAGTTTAAAATAACATTTTGTGTTTAATTGTGAAGCCGCAGAGCTATGAAGATGCAGGGGACGACAGTATTGTACCCAGCACGCCCACGCTGTTCGTTCCTCGCCGCTCAGATGGATTTGGAGAAGCAGTCAGCTCCCCGCAAGTGCCACAAGGAAGATTTATCTTCTCGGAGACAAACCCTCCCACAGCCAGAGCTGGTAAATATTAATATAACAAGCCCTAGGCTTATTTTAGTCATTGTGATCTATTAACTTGTGCCAGATGATCGCTCTCAAATCCAAACAAAATTTTAATCTGACATTCAGTGTCTTACTACCTGTTCAGATTATATTCATATGAACTAAATACCAATACTGGAAATTTGCTTTATTTTATTTTTGATACTGAAACTACTGGAATATACTGGAATTTTGAATCAGATACTGGAAAAATATTCAGGCTTTTTACAT
Organism: Timema monikensis; assembly: GCA_902151445.1. Lineage (NCBI taxonomy): Eukaryota > Metazoa > Arthropoda > Insecta > Phasmatodea > Timematidae > Timema > Timema monikensis. Next base: position 61,344 of record CABFVZ010002391.1, on the reverse strand, counting down.
TTTGAGACCCCTGATATTATTTGGACTACTGATAGTTCTATTTTGACCACCCCTCAATTACTCCCCACACAATTAGTTGACCTTGTAGATGGCCTTGCAGTGGGGATGTTTGCCTCACTTGCTGACCTTTCTATTCTCAGTCTCTACACTAAGTCCTCCCTCCCCCGCTCCCCTTTACATATTAAGAAAGAAACAACTTTTTTGACTACACAAGCAGCCAACCTCCCCCTTACCCCTCCCCCCCAACCTTTTTTCCAGCAGTTATCATTATGAGTGATGAGTTACTAGTAACTGCTCAAGTTCAAGCACCCCTTCAAACTATTGGTGTACCTGCCTGACCTTGACATTCCAAGGACAGTACCATATTTGTTGTGTTCTTCACTTCATCCCCCCCTCTCTCACTCCTCCCCCTCTTGCTCCACACCCTCAATCCTCCCTCCCCCCTCTTTCCACCCAAAAGAAAAACTACCCTTCCTAATCTTGGCCTGGTGTGAATATTCAGCAGATCCCACTTGTTTATCTTGTGACCTCTGTGTTTAAGAAGAAATGATTAAACTCAGTGGAAAAACCGATTGTAAAGATGATTGGTTGGACAGTAGTGTTTCAAAGATTGGCTCTGGTTACAAAAAGTGGATTGAGGTAAAAGTAAAGGCTATTTTTCTTTGTGTAAAACTAACTTTGATATAAGTAACATGGGAATATCTTCAATCAGAATCTCATGCCAAGGGAAAGAAACATGTTGACAGAGTGAAAGCTGCTAGTGGGACCAAAAAATATTGGACCTGGGCTCTATGGCCAAACATGCAGTGTCATTTGTAGGCCTATATGAAGATGTACATTTTAGTGCTAATAACCATGAAGTAGTTTTGAAACCTGAAAGTAGACCTAGTTGTTCTATTCAGAGCTTCCTTGTCAAAGATGAAGTTTCTTGTGCTGAAATAGTTTGGCTATTAATCAAGTAATGACACATTCTTCTGCTAGAAGTTTTTCTGCTTGTAGTGATCTTTTTAAAGTAATGTTTTACGATAGTGATATTGCCCAGAAATATCAAATGCATAAAGATAAACTTGGATATGTCATAGTGTATGGACTAGGTCTCTTTTCAAAAGCGAGCTTGCGAATATGGTTAAGCAATGCTCATTTTATTGTAATTCATTTGATGAGAACCTAAAAACTGTGGCACAGAAGACCCAGATGGGTGTTGTTTGCTTCTGGAGTGAAAATGAAATTCATACAAGATATTTAACATCTTGCTTTTTAGTTCATGCAACAGCTCAAGGTATATTAATGAACTTTATATCTGCACTAAGAGACGAGGGCTTGGATCTTTAAAAAATGCTTCAAGTTTCCATGGATGGACCAAATGTAAATCTCAAATTTTTAAGTGATCTCATAAGTTACTTGATGGAAGATTCTCCTCAAGATCCTGAGTTACTGGAATTTAGAACTTGATCTTTACACTTCGTCCATGGTGCTTACAAAACAGCACATGCTAACTCTAGTTGGACTATTAACCAGTTTTTGTAATATTTTTATTATTTATTAAAAGATTTTCCAACAAGACGTGCAGACTATCAAAGAATAACAGGATCATATCTTTTCCCGGTGAAATTTTGTTCTTTTAGATGGGTAGAAAACTCAAGTGTGTTAGAGAGAGTAATGTCAATGCTGCTGTATTTAAAACATTATTTTTACTCTAACAAGCATCCTCCAAAATCTGATAATTTTCAAACATTAAGCAATTTTGTGAAGGATGAACCTGACATCACAGTTGGGATAATGCTTTCAATTTCACTTGAGTTGGAGCAATGTCTCACCGAACATCTGAGCAATCAACTTATATTGCCATTTATGTTTGCAGATCTAAATAAACTACTTGAGAACTTGAACAGTATTGTAAATTGTGATGTAATGAATTCAGCAAATAGTTCCAAAAAATTGTTAGCCATTGATTTAAAAAAAAACAATCCAACATGAAATCACTCCCCACTGTAGATTTTGGGCTCGCATCATCAGCAGCTTTGAAAGGTATTAAAAACATCGAGTTACTTCAACTCAGAGGAGATTGTCAAAAATTCCTAGTTGATCTCTGCAACAAACTTTTACATAAGTGTCCTCTCTCCTACAAAATTTTAGAGGGTATGATCTTCAAACTTCCACAGTTGCACATTGTTTTGAATTTTTAGAAATATTTATTTTTCAAATGAAAAAGTAATATTTCTGAAAATTCAAACTAATGTGCAACTGTAGAAATTTGAACAAGTGGGAAGTGTAAAAGTTTAGAAAGAAAATAGAGAAGTGTGTTTGTTTATATCTAGGCCAAACCTAACTATCCTTTCAGGTTGACTTCCTTCATTATCACTTACTTCACATCATTGTACAGTGTTTCTACACTGTCTTGTTATACATTTCCAAGTCACCATTCATTTATTCATTTTATTAACTTTTTTTTATTAATTGTTAGTGTAATTTTAATGTCCTTAAAGACATGAGTATTGAAACCATTTTAATTATCTTTTTATTAGATATTAAGAGGATATCGATATGATACCTAGTATTGATGAGGATCAATTTAGTATTTGGAAAACTATCGATACTTTAACTTTACTAAATAAAGTCAATTCTTAGTTTTTGTCAAAGACGATAAGTTCCATGTTTTTTTTTTAAATTCTTTTGCAAACAAACTAAACTTATAATGAAGGCTAAACTTTGCATTATGCTCGGAAAGTTTTCTTTTAATAATAATGTCATAAAAGGTTTAACTTATAATTATTGTTTGTGTTGAAAATGTTCATGGGATATGTTATGATTAGGAATTGTTTTAGCGTTGATTTGTATAACAGGAGGTAGATGATTAAATAAGATATTACAAAGAATATTTATGGGCTCATTCAATAAATTGTAGGTGATAATTCTGATGATTGACTTTTTTGAGAATGACATAATCATGTTAGTTATTCCATGAGGAAAGTTGTGGATTAATGTTATTGTTATTAGCAAATGTTATGGTAATGTTATTTACTTCTGGCGTTGAAAATCAATAATTAATATTTGTTCTAATATCTTTTGAAGCTGTCAGAATAATTTAAATAACTTCTCTGTTGAAGGCTTCGTGTTCATTTCAAATATTTATATCAGATTAAATTTTATATTGAATAAATATCAACATAAAACCACTTAAAGCATTCCTTAATGTTATGACTCACCGTACCCTTAGGTCCTGTTATATTTATTTGTGAATATTTTTTTTTTTTTTTTTTTTTTTTTTTTTTTTTTTTTTTTTTTTTTTTT
>CABFVZ010002391.1:19065-57679 GCA_902151445.1 Timema monikensis | reverse complement strand
CCCTGAAAACCATAGCACTCAAAATAAAACATTGAATCTTTTTATAGAGACTAAAGGTAATAAGGATTATTACATACTATGTAGTTTGCAAAATTCAAATTCAAACATATTTTTAATCTTAGTTATTTTTATAGTAGCTACCTCATAAAAAATGTAGATTTCTCCCATCTCCTTGTGTGCATTAGATATTGTTATTAATTGTTCATTGATACTAGTAGTCTTATCGGCACTAACATTTAATTTTACATCTTGGTAGTAAGAGGCAATGAAGTGTAATTCTGTAACTTCGTTTTTTCGTAGACTCGCTGCTACTACTGCAAGGTCTTTTACTATCAACCACTCTTGTGGAAATATTGTTGCTATTTATGACTATATGTTTTTCCTGATCACAAAATTTATGTTTTACAAAACTTGCAATACTCCCTTGATCCCTACTTCTGAGTTTTTCTTGGGGATGTTTATTAGATACGTGATATCCGAGTTTATTATGTCTGCCACACCATTCACAATAAGCACAGTAGACATAATAAACATTTTTTTAACTAAACCATTTAATTTTTTATAAACATTTATTTATTGCAAAATGTACAAACCCTAATAAGTCCACTAAATACAACAATTTCATGGCTACATAATTATTACAATACACATGTCATGAGTTTAAATAAACTGTGCGCACATCGCCGTGTAATTAGGCCGCGATATAAGGATGAATGAATTCAAACTAAAACAAAACATCACTCAGCCTTTCCTGCCCTCCCCCACCTGCCCACCATAGCTACCAGACACCTGCGGTAGGGTAGGTGACTGATGACTCATCACTCAATTGTGCCATTAGCCAGGTTGAGTTGTTAGATTTTTCCTTTGCCTCTTATCTCAACTTCTGACTTCTTATTTAGAACACTGACACATTATCTTCGCCACTAGACAAGCAACCGTTTGTGCTTACAGCGGCACTGCCTCACTATGGCACACACTGATAGTGTGGGTGTTGAATGTCATTGGCCTTAGTTTTTCATACAAATGAAACTATAATTTCAGAACCAGGATGTACTAAAAACGTTAACAAAATTGTTGGACTTTTCCCTGCCACAAATTTACCTAAGACTGCTTTAATTTCCCCCTAACCTCGTTTGGACATATTCTGCACCCCTGAGTTAGGCTTGGCCTGGATACTGGCAAACACATTTATCTCTTCATTTCTTCTTGAACTCCTCACACTTCCACTCTTAATCATTGTTTTAATTTTTGAAAATATTCCTTTTTCATATCAAGACACATCAAACAAACCAAGAAGGATATTAAATGGAACTACATCACTACTACATCAGAAGTCTGGTCTGGTGTAGATATTTGCCGCAGTATTGAAAAGGAGTGATGTACCCTCTTTACATCCATTACTGTTTCCAGCCTGTGGCCTGGGTCAGTTTTCCACTACCGACTGGCTAGTTCTGTCGTAGCTTCATATGTCTTATAATTCAACTTAAATCTATAACTGGCACAACATCCATTCCCCAGCCTTTAATTCATCACTATAAAAGGGTAAACCCACATTTCACCAATGATAAATTTTTCGGCCATGCCGTGAATCAAACCCGGGACACTTTGCTCAGTAGACATGCTACTGACTGAACTAAGGAGTAAGATTAAAGGGTATACTATGTCCCATTATTGCATTATGCATCAGAAAGCTGGGTGATGAAAGAAAGGAAGAGGAGCAGGATATAAACTAGTAGGAGTGACAAGGATGGACTGTGTGAGGCATGATAGAGGAGGAGGAATCCCTGAAGAATAGAATAGAATAGGCGAGATTGAGGTGGTGTAGACATGTGAAGAGGATGGAAGAGGGAAGGATACTCAAAATGGAGGTGGCAAGCAGGAGGCAAACTGGAAGATGCAAGAACAGGTGGCTAAAGGGAGTGAGAAGTGGATTTGGCCGGTATGGAGGATAGAAGTAAATTGAGAGGCGTTGCCAAATTGATTCAACAGAATGGAGATTTGAATAGATAGATAGTAGGGCGCTGCGCTCACTCAGATTTCGAGCCAACCTCATAATTTAAGATCGAGATAGTTAGTTTTGTAGGTTCGTAATTTTCAAACTTCCACTTGATGTACATACAAATCACTTTTTAAAATGCATTCGAAAGCATAGGTTATTTAATTAAGATGATATAGACACTTTCACTTATAAATCATTGGGTAGCTTCACAAATTCATCATCTATTTCCATGCTGTGGCCGGGTCAGTGTAGTAAAATGTCCCTATACTTCCACCATTCTTCCTCCTCTATTTTCTTCGGCATCCTCTTTTTTTCCCATCCTCATTAAATACCCATACCATCTCATTCTTGCTTTCTCTACTATCTCATATTATACTCCCTGTACCCTCACACTCTCCCAGATAACTTCATTCCTAATCTGGTTTCTCCTTGTGACATCTTTACAAATTGTTTAAATGAATACCAAATTTCATATTAATAACATAATATAGCTCTAAAACTACTTTCGAACAGTAAAATAATTCAATATTGTCGTCCATTTTGAGTTATCCTAAACTGAAGTTGCTTTGCCATGACAAAGCAATGAAAATAAAAATAGTTAAATATATTATTAAATAATTGAATAATCATTATTTTTAATATCATTACCTAGTTCATTTCTAAAATAATAATTTTAGTTGTATTAAAAATTTAACATCAAGAATATATTATATATAATGTTTTTGAACTTACAATATTTAAAACTTGTATTAATTAATATGTTGAATTTAGTATTTAGTAGAATGTAGTATTTAGTTATATAATTAGGTTGGTTAATCTTTGCTGATCAACATTGAAATAAATATTTTTTCTTTGATTTCATATTGTTTACTAGAAATATTAGTTTGACCGTCTTATTTTTTGTTTAAAAGTTTGAACTTCAACTTTTACAAGCATTAGAACTTGAATTGAAATAAATTTCATCATAAGATAATTTCTAGCGAGTGACCATACAACATACATGTGCAACTGCGCATAGAATGGAATTGTAACAGATCATACGCGAGTATTACCCAATGGACTAATAAACAAAATATGAAACATTACAAATTTCTAACTGTTTGTGGGGTGACCTGGTGGTTTAGGGGTAAGGTGTCAGACTTCTGTGCTGAAGTCCGGGGTTCAATCCTCGGTCCCGGCACAGATTTATCTGATTACCAAACCCTTCCTTCACCTCTGACAAGATATCTTGTGAATGTGGGGAATGCCAGGCCTCCACCGTGGTTCGGATCCCACGTTAAACTGTAGGTCCTTCATTTCATATCACAATCACCCTACCATTACACATTAGCGTAAGTGCGTATAACCCGAACGGGTAGTAAGACGCAGTGCTAATAATAATAATAATAATAATAATAATCTAACTGTGATTCTTATTTTTCTTATATGGTAAATAAACTTACTTGTCCTCCCACTTACCTCCTCTGCCACTCCCACCAAACTGTTCTTAAATCTTTCCCATTCAACCTCTACGCTTTTCATTTCATCCTTGGGTATTAAGCTTCTTGCCTTTCTTAGGTACGGCTCTCTTTCCTCTCCATGTTTTAGACTCCACACCCTTATTATTCTTTCATGTCTTACTACCTTTCTCCTACATTTCCATCCCTTTGTCTGCCACCAACAACCTGTGTTAACTATCCAAGGACACATAGTTTTATCACTGAATTTTGCTCCCCATCCCAACTGTATCTAGTGATCTTATGACATTTTTTCCCCTTCTTATACCAGCTGCTTGCCACTTTAATTTTATTCTTGCACAAAACGCCAACAGTCTTAAACTCTCTTCTTTTCTCTCTCCCCATCCTTCCTTCCCTAACATCTCCTCAAACTCTCCTCTCTTTTCCTACTTTTGCATTCAGATTGCCCAATACTATCCTACACTTGTTTCCCATAAGCCTTTCTAAGTCTTCCTCAAACTTTTCTTTTTCTTCTACAGTGATCCTCACTCTTGGATTATACACTTTTATCACCTACACCATTTTCCTCTATCATTTATTGTCATCTTCATTATTCTATCATTCATCCCTACCAGCTTCGCCTGCAGCCCTTCTCTCATTACGAAGCCTACTCTGTTTCTCCTCCCTTCATCATTTCCCATCCAAATCCTCTTCATTTGGTCTCGCTCAGACCGAGGACATCCACTCTTCCCTCTTCCATCAAATCCACTCTCACAGCTAGTGTTCTAATGTTCAGAGTCCATTTAAAATCAAATCTGATGGTTACAAAAATAGATTCAAATAATCTATTTTAGGCATACAATGATAGTTTTATAAATTAAAAAAAATTCTAAGATCTTATTATGTTTATGAATCCAGTAGAATTATAAAATAGTTTTAAAAAAAAAGGAGTATAATCATTTTATAAACATTTTCAAGTCACTAAAAAAACTAAATCATTAGCTCTTAACTCTACTTCAAATAGAGTTTATAATGCAAGGGGAAAATAATGTTTACAAAAAGGTGGGCCTATCTACTTTTTTTCATACAAGATATTCACTGTCACAAACACCTCCAATCCACGTGTTCCCTTTACGACCTGGAACTCAAGCTAATTTTTTTATCCGCTCTCACTCAACCAGTTTTTGGTATGATTATATTAATTTGCTAAGAAACTATGAATATTATAGATTCTAAATTTAAACTAAAATCCATCAAATCCAAATATTTCTAATATTAATCTTTGAATTTTCAATCAAATCCAACTCTTAGTAAAATTGAGATTCTAGTTCAAAATTTTAGTTTTCACGAAGGCTCAACTTGTGTTAACGATTTTTAGATAAATTAAAAATATGTTTTATACCTACTATGTACTTAACTTAACACTCTAAACACCAGTAAGACAATAAACTACATTCAAACAAACTAATAGTGCATAAGCTTATTTAAATCAATATTCATGTATAAATAGCTAAACCCGCCATTTTTGGTGTGAGCCAATGAAATAGTCATATACATAATTATTTTGGTCACCTCTACCTTAGATAATTTTGCTAATTAATTCATATGTGTATTTATAATTGTCTATTAATCTGTTTAAAAATATTAAAGATTGTGTATTTCTCAACTAATTGGTTTGTACAATAAGGGCCCATAGATGCAGAGCAGTCCCTCGGCCTTTTATAGATATGTTACACGAATATAATTGTGGTAGACATGTGAGCTGACTATTGGGTTGTTACAGGTGTAGCTCAGGTGGCTTCTGAAGGAATGGATGACACTCGCATCGACTTATCACAAATGGATGAGCAAGGCACAGGCCGCAGTGTGCCCACCACACCCCTACAGGCCTCCCCACAAGGTAAGTCTAGAAGACAGACTCATTAGCAAGATGTCTGAAGGATGAAATTGTCAGTTTGCACCTTCTTACTCTATCAATATACTTTGTATGGGTAGTGTAAATATCTAATTACCATATTTCTCTGAATCTAGGACGAGTTTTTCTCCCAAATTTGTAGCTTCAAAATCTCCTCTAAATTACACCTATGCCATCATCCCTAACCCATTATCGTAATTAGAGCATATGACTAACCTAACCTAACCATATGTACAGTGAGCATGTGATTTAACATTGTTTTTCAGATCTACAGCAACAATGTTAAATCACATGCTCATTGTACATATTGTTAGGTTAGGTTAGGCATATGCTCTAATTATGATAATGTGTTAGGGATGATGGCGTAGGTGCGCTGAAATAAATATTGTTAATATAGTAAAATGCTTACATCATCTTATTAATAATTATCATTGATTAAAAACATTCATTTATTTTATATGCAGCGTTCTCTCTTTCACCTCACCTTTTAATGTATAGAAATTGGCGTTATATGTGGCACAACACTTATGCCCTTGTTGCGCTTGGTGAGTAACCGCTGTTTGAAGGCCACGCTAAGAACACATGGGAAGAGAGAAAAACGGCGCTGCGTAAGAGCCAATCATTTCGCTCTAAATGCATGGTGCTCGGTACTGGGTTAGGGAATGTTAATACGCCCCCCGCCCCCCTTAGCTAAAATAAAAAACAAAATAAGTAAACACACGTTGCCACAAACAAACAAAAATTAGATATAAAAACAAAGAATGGTAAACACAAGTCACACGCGAACTTAAAATGTATTAAATATAAAAAAACATGAAAGATAAAGAGATTTCTTGATGGGACTATCTTTATGATGATAGCTCATTACACCCAATGTAAAGAGAATAGAAGATGGATAGAGAAAGACCTCTGATTGGCTGAGCATGTGACGTCACTCAGTACATAAAGCTGTTTGGAAGCTGTTAAAAATAAGGTCACATTTTAGAACTTTAAATATTAAATAAACATTTTAAATACACACCAATATTCAATCAACTCTACTTATTTAAAAAAAATTGTGTGTGTGTGTCTTTGTATTAAAATTTAACTGATTTTTACTTATAAGGGATGACTTAATTAAATTCTTCAAAGTGGTGCTCCCTTTCTAGTCTCTTTACATTGATCACGCCCACCCCCAAGATGGAGGACCACCCTTTTGGCTTTCCGCGACTGCTTATTCAATATAATTGCAACTACTTCTCACATCTAAAGGCCGTATCCTTTTTCCGCAACCTGAGGACACATTTTGTCAAAGATGATAGGAACTCACAAAACAATATGAATTGTATTTGATTCAACATTTTGAATTTAAATGTTTCAAGTATTCCTATCAGATTATAAATTTCAAATATAAATAGATTTGATAGGATTTAATTCTTAATTTGATTCTAAGCGTGTAACAGCTGAATAATTCAACTTGCCATAAAAAGTTAGCTATGGGTGTGCGAAGTCAACGTCTTTCAATTTGAAGCAAACTCGAATCGAAGTTGGATTATTTTTTGTTAGTTTTATGCTCGATAAAATAATTTTATTTGGATTCAATTCACAACATTTTTATTATTAAATATTCAATTTGGGTTTGATTAAAGTGGAAAGTTAAGATTCTAATTTGTTTCAAAAATGTAAACCTTGACTTTGTACAGCCTCACCAACAAGTAGTACAGCCTGAGGTCCAACCAATGTTGGTACAATGTCAAGTATTGTTTGTTATAGGAGAGGTTGGTCAGAGCATGGAGAGTGACAGGGACCAGATGGAAGATACTCAGGTCTCCCACACCGATGATGGCAATGTACCCAGTGGTATTCCTTCCATCACGATTACACAGGACCCAGACGACCAGCCTTCACTCCAACTCGGTACATATTAAGTTTACAATAACCCTTTCTCGTTTTATTTAATTTTTGACAAGGATGTCAAACTTGATAGCTCATAATCTCTGGTATTGAAACAATTGATAGTAACACAATTTTTAATACCTCAAATCCCAGTAAAAAAAATTCTTGCATTTGGACAATACAGCATAATTGATATATAATTTTTTTCGTGGCTATTATTAATTCCTTAGACATTTCATTATAGTACTAGAAAAGTGTAAGTGTACTTAACATAGCGTTTTTTGTTTGAGTGACATTACACAAATCAAACATAATTGTTTGTTCAAATATCTTACTACCCGTTCGGGTTATACGCACTTACCCTAATGTGTATTGGCAGGGTGATTGTGAGATGAAATGGAGGACCTACCGTTTAACGTGAGATCCAAACCACGGTAGAGGCCTGGCATTCCCCACATTCACAAGTTGTGATTAATACACGTGTTGTCAGAGGTGAAGGAAGGGTTTGGCACTCAGACAAATCTGTGTTGGGAACAAGGATTGAACCGCGGACCCCCAGTACACAAATCTGACACCTTACCCCTAGACTGCCAAGTCACTGTTTGTTCAAATAGTCTTTTTTTTTTACAATCTTTAGTTGTTGTTTTTTCCAACCACACTACCATATGGTATACAAATAAAGATAGCCTAATATTTTTATGTGAGATTGGAACAAAGAAAGGGGGTTTAAGTTGTAAATATTGAGAAATTTTAATTGAGAATTGAAAAATAGAGGTTAATATTTAAGAATCAGAACTGTAATATCGTTAATTATTCATATTAGACACTTAAAACTATTAAACTATGGAATTCCTGAATATCAAAATAATTCTTTATCCCAACCAGAAAGTCAAGACATTTGCTGTGATCTTGAAAATTTTGGGTAAAGTCAAGAAATATTATTTCAATTTTGGCTGTCTAAATTTTAAACTCGGTAGGTTTCCAGGAGGTAGTAATTGCCGCATGCTAACTAAGCATTTAGTCAGCTGACCCATCGGCACTAGAGTGGTTGCTATGGTCTGATTTTCTGTTGAATAACCATCTGGACCTTTTTCCTACAAGATTTCTACTGGGTCAGAAAAAAAGAACTTTCATAAGAAAATCGGGCTTAACATGCATATCTGGGTGGAACTAAAGGGGTGAGCATTTGGGGGCTTATAATGGACATAGCAACAAACAAGTTCAAGGTGACAGAAGAATTAATATATGACTAAGCCTCAGAGTCGGAAGAAATTTATTCTTGTTGTGATATTTCTAATCCTTATTTCTTGTGTGAAATTAAAAATGACCCAAATCTGACATAAAACCGTTTATTTTTAGGTTCAGCAATAGAGAGAGAGCTTCTAAGAGCAATGGAAGGAAAAAGGGTAGAGATAGTTTCTACTTTTTTTTATGTTAGGAGGGTGGGATTAACTTGCCAAGGACCACCATTAATGAATAGCGGGAAGGCAGCCGGGAGAGAAAGAACTTGGGGTTTAAGGGGTTGGGGTTTCATTTAGTAGAGGACATTTAAGGGATGATATAGACTAGACAAAATTTGAGATGTGATGAACCTAGATAACATTTAAGGGTTGATAGACCTAAATAACAATTATGGGGTGATAAACCTAGATATCATTTAAGAGGTGATAAATCGATTTTAAAGCACCAATATCTGTTCATTATCAAATATAAATAATCCCAATCATGCCTTAGTTTAATGTAGAGATGGGTCAAATCTACTCGTTCTCGAATTTGAATCTACATTTTATTCTCGAATCCGAATCCTACAACAAATCATTATAAATTTTAATGATTTACAAATAGACCTACATTACACAATATAGGCCTAAACTGTGAGTTTAAGATTTATTTCAATCATGCTCTCAATTTTAATCAACCCCAGCCACCCCTCACAAAATAAAGGTTAAAATACAGACAAATTAAACAATTTAGACTCATATTATTGTTTAAAAATCCAATCAATCAAAATTTGAGTATCTTTTAGCTTTTTTTTAAAGTGTTGTTAGAATGAGTTAAGTTTCTAAAAACATGTGAAATAAACAGATTAGGCCTTGATATCCTTTGATCAACTTTAATCATCATTAAAGGATATTATATTCAGGGTTCCTACGCTCTGGAAAGTCAGGGAAAAAAATAATAGTCAGGGAAAGTCAGGGAAGCTTTAAAAAGGTCAGGGAAAGTCAGGGAAATGACAATTCATGTCTTCATGTAACACTTAGAAAAAACAAAGAAAATATTTTTTCTATTTACTGCGTCATAAGCCACTGCCCCAATGAAGAAAGCTGAGGGGCACTTACCATGCTCAAACTTGCCCTAACACAAGTTTTGGTAGCATTTTATTTCAGAATGTGAACGCAGAGGTCTCCTAGCCTGCACATGACAATTCTTTTAACTTTAGTGATCACTTGTTTTTGTTCTTGTTCAAGGTTTGTCATCGTTATAGTTTGATACAGTGCACCAGGACTGATTAGACTACACCAGCAATGTCTAACAAAAAAACCGTTTTTAACCAGCTCTGGCTAAGCCCAGACCATTTTCCTGAATTCTCATACTGGATAAGTGGTGTTGAAAGTAATAAGCTGCAGGCATTTTGTAAAGTGTGCAAAAAAATTATAAACTTAAGTAATATGGGAAAGCAAGCATTAGCTTCCCATGCAAAAGGACCAACTCATATCAAAACTCTTGAAACTTTGACAAATCAACGCTCTCTGTTGACTTTTTTTTCAAAAAAGTCAAGTGATTCAGGTTCATCGAGCTCCCCAGTTTCAAGAGAATCTCTGGCACACAAAGACATTCTACCTAGTGATGATTCTGCTGGTTGCTCGAAGAGTTTTTCTGTTTCATCGAAAATCGTAACGTCGCAGAAGGAAGCTGTTGCTAAAAGTGAAATTAGTGTAGTGCCTCAAAGAAACCATAACACTTTTGTTATAAAAGATGATATAACTAAGGCGGAAGTCATTTGGGCTATGCAAGTTGTTGACAAAAAAATGTCTTTCAATTCGTGCAATAATTTAAGTACAATTTTTCAATTGATGTTTCCCGAGTGTTCCATTGCCAATGCCTTTACCCTTGGTGGAGACAAGGCTGCATACTTCATTGTGCATGGCTTGGCTCCATTCTTTCATAATAATTTACTGGACCGCCTAAAATCATGTAACAACTTTGTAATTTGTTTTGATGAGGCATTGAATAAAGTTATTCAAAGAGGACAGATGGACATTGTAATTAGATTCTGGGACAAGGAAAATCATAAAGTCATCAGTCGTTACTTAAACAGTGTGTTTTTCGATAGGAGCACTGCTGAAGAATTACTGAAGCATTTTCTGGATGGTATTTCTCCTCTTCCACTCTCTAAGTTGATACAAGTGTCAATGGATGGCCCAAATGTCAATTTAAAGTTTATAACACTTCTTCAGGAACACCTCAAATCTGTAACAGACAATGAAGTATGTAGTTTGCTAAATCTGGGAACATGTGGGCTTCATGTTGTTCATGGTTCCTTGAGAACAGGAGTAGAGTCTGTTGATTGGGATATAAGTAGCTTATTACGTCACATGTACTACCTGTTCACTGACTCTCCAGCTCGTCGAGCATTGTTCACCCAGTTGACAGGGTGTACAACTTTTCCATTGAAGTTCTGTGGTGTGCGTTGGTTAGAGAATGCGAAGTGCTTTCAAAGGGCATTACAAATTTGGGACCATGTTATTAAGTTTCTCAAAGAAGCAAAACTTCCTAAAACAAAACCTGTAGAGACACTGAAAAGAGCAGCCTGTGATCCATTCCTAAAGTGTAAACTAGCGTTCTGCAAGACAATTGCAGATGAATGTCAGCCTTTCCTGCAACGGTTCCAGACATCAAAACCAATGACTCCATATCTTTTTGAAGCTGTAGAGAAACTTCTAAGATACCTTATGAATCGTTGTGTGAAACCTGATCTTATGAAGTGCACGGGTCCAAAGTTACTGTCTATTGACACAAAAAAATCAGAAAATTTGATCCTTAGCAAAAATATTGATATAGGATTTGCAACAAAACGTTTGTTAGGAGAAACTGCGATCACAGTAACAGAAAGACAAAAATTAGAATTTATACATGAGTGCCGCAGTATGTTAACCACCATGATTGCAAAACTACAAGAAAAAAGTCCCTTAAAACAGAAAGCTGTGAGAGGTTTGTCTTCATTGGATCCTTGTGTTATTCAACATTCACCTCAACTGGCCCAGAAGAGATTTTCTTTTCTTTTGGAGGAACTCAACCATGCCAACATCATAAATGATGTTCTGGCTGAAAATGCCAAGAAAGAATACTTGCATTTTTGCAACCTCAAAAAATCTGAGCTTCAAGAAATATTTCGTCCTTGTGATCAGTTTAGTGATGAAGTAGGACTTGACACTATTTATGGTAGCTTTCTAATAGGAGAAGCAAACTACAAACATCTTTGGGAAGTAATAAAGATTTGCCTTGTCTTGTCGCATGGGAATGCAACTGTTGAAGGTGGTTTTTCAGTCAATAAATCTTTACTGGTTGAAAACATGCATGAAAAGACAGTCATTGCACAGCGTCACATTCATGATGAGATACAAGAAGCAGGAGGGATTAAAAATATACACATTAGCAAAAAGATGTTGGATTACGTGAGAGGTGCTCGGAAACGCTATCATGAATACTTAGAGATGAAGAAGCAAGAAAAAAGTGAAAAAGACAAGAAGAAGGCAGAAAAGAGGAAATTAGATATACAAGTTAAAGATTTAGAAGGAGAAAGAAAAAAATTAATGATGGCAACTGAAGAGAAACGAGAAGCAATAGACGTGGAGTTGCAAGAACTGAAGAAGAAGCAAGCTTCACTTTATTAAATATAACATAGTTTCTTATTGTATGACTATAGTGATAATTTTAATAAAAATAAAATTGACTTGAGACATGAATAATATGAAAGCAGACAGAGTTCCTGTTGTAAGCTATTCAGTTCAGGAAATGTACAGTTTAGGTAAAATAAAACTGTAATGATACCAAACTCTTTAGTATGTTCTTAGTGGCCTGTTATTTAATACGTATTTCTGCACATGATACCAAAGGGAATCAAGTTTGTTACAAATTTTTGATAGGGATTATTTTTCCATCATTTTCCCTCAACTGATTGGCAAGATGTCTGCTTTCTTATTCTTCCATGAGAGGTGAGGCAAGGTCGGCTGTAAGGGGGGAGGAGGCCGAAATAAATTTATTTAAATTAATATTTTCACGTGTATAGTACCGTAAAGTTATAATGGAAATTTTATGAGAAATTGGTCAGGGAACTTGGGAAAATAGTCAGGGAAAGTCAGGGAAAAGTCAGGGAGAATATTTTTACAAATACTGTAGGAACCCTGTATATTGTATTAAGATAGCAAAAATAAAAATACAAACAGATTTTTTTAATAAAGACTAAAACAACATGCTTAACAATTAAACATACATTGGAAATAGTGAACTCAATAATGCCTAAGTGTGTGTTATTATTATTTTCTTATATATCTATTTTCGCATGGAAAACAAATATATTCGATTCTTGCGATATATTGATTTCTGAGAATACATTCTATTTAAAACACGAAAATATTTTCAACTACAATATGTTCATTCCCATTTTATAAGACAGGACTACGTTTGAATATTTTTACAATTACTTCAGGCTGGTAAAGATAAATAAACAGTTTTATTACTGTCTGACTGTTGACAGTATTTATTTTTCATGAAACCCAACAAAATGTCTAACTTAAAGATTGTATGCAATAAATTGGTGTTCTTTGCATAGTCGTAGATAATTAAAATTAGTAGGGTGGTAAGAATTAACAGTATCTTTATTTTAATCATCACTCGGGGTAGTAAACATAATATACGTCATGGCGACTGACTTTATATTGTGTGTAATGTGTTCTTATTTCTGTTAGATAAAAAACTGTAATTTGTTTTATCTATTACGAGTTAATTTGTTTCAACTCGAGTTTTGATTTTCAGTTTTTGAAGAGTTTTAATGTGTTTATTAAAATATTTACAAGATTGTTTGTGAGGTGAAAGTTTTAGAAGTGAGCATGTGCCAAAACGGTTGAGTCCAAGTTTCCCATAGAGGTGGGAGCAGAGGGTACTAGGCACGTAAGATTTTCAACACCTAACCATTTTTTATTTTTTTAAAGAAGATTTTATTCATGTTTATCTCTTTTGTGCGAAAGATTCGAAGATTCGAGTTGCCCATCTCTAGTTTAGTGCAATTTGATAAATTTAATTTTAAAACTAATGTATTTTCCTGACATGAAAAGTAATATATAAAAAAAACTCCACATAATAAAAATAAGAATTTAAATTCCTTAAATCATCTCCAAATTATGGATAAAAAATGGAAATCTTGCACACTCCTAAAAACTTTGATTTCAACATAAAATATAAAGTTTAACTATATTTTAAACTAGCAGAAATACCCGCTGTTGCCCCTGGGAATACACCTTCTGTTTCAGACAGAAAAAAAAAATCTTCATTTTATTTCTTCTGGCCAAATTTTTAATTAATCTAAAGGAAAAATCAAATCCAAATTTGAAAATTATGGCCTCAAGAAGCACATGTATTAAGATTGAAGAAAATAGATATTGATATATTTGTATTTTGTATAGGTATGGGATCCTCAAATTCTCAAACCCTTGAAGTTTAATCCACTATTTCACAAATCTGAATCTTCACTTTACCTTCAAATCCCAAACCACAATTTCGAATTGGAATCTTGGGGAAAACAAATTAGAGCTGGGCGATGCCGATTATAGCACACTCTGCCAGACTGATAATCAGTGCTTTAATTGCTGATTATTCAAAACGTGTATGGATATAATTCCTGAGTCACATACACAAAATATCAATTTGGAAACAAATTTAATTTAATCCATTCCCTCAAATGTCATCAAAACTTTTTTTATATAAATAAACAAAACAGGCAACGATCCAAACAAATTAACAAATCAAAATATGTATTTACTTTAGGCAGTTAAATATAATTTATTTTTTTACATGTCTTCAATAAGATATCATTTTGGTCAAACTGGCTATGACGTCAAGTTATTTTCATCCTAAAACAGTATTGTATGTGTTTCAATTAATTTTGATCAAATTTATATTGCCATTTGTTATTTATGATAATGATTTGTTTTTGTTTAACGACATTGCTAGTATTTAACTTTAACCATAAGTGTGAAGCAATATTTCAATTAAATAACATAACTATATCTAAATCTTTATTTCATCTAAAAACAAAATAGACACAAGATATTCTCCTTGTGTACAGAAATTTGTGACTCAATTAATTTGATTGAAAATGATATTGAAATTTAATAATTATGATTTTTGTTTAATGACAGTGTCAGTTGTCCTAACAATGAAATAAAATATATTTCAAACAGTTTTAAAGCTTTTATTTAATTCTATTAAAATAAACTTATATTGGACAGTAAGCTATAAAATTACTAAAATCAAACAATGTTTGCTTTTGATTATTTATACTTCATACCCTGATAAAGTTGTAGACTAAACAAATAATCGGCATTGGTGATCGGCTGATCGTGCTAGCTGTAAAAAAAATACATAAACATATGAGAAAATAAAAATTCCTATAGTAGAATAATAGAAAATAAAAATAGTAACTATATTTTAACATTATATCTTATAATCCATTAATAACTATAACTTTCATACATTCAGTTAAATGTTAAATTACTGGTTTGTGGCCTGGTTGTTAAAGTTCATCCAATAATTATAAATGATTCTAAAATGCAGATAAATAGCTTTAGAACTTTTTTTTTTAAATAAAAGCTTTTAATCTGAAAATTTTTTGTATCTTCAATATCCTTACGGATTTGAGTGCCCATCCTTACCTTTGATGGATTATTTGCAAATAATGTCACGTAATTTTACAAAATTGTCTACATTCTAAATATGTGTTGAGCCATCCCTAGATATGAAATGTTTTCTTATAATATTGTTTTGTTTTTAATTTATTTTAAAGTTGTTAGTAAGAGAAGACAATGAAAACATTTTGTTTACAAAAGAATATATTAAATTTATTTACAGGAGCTGATGGAAGTGAAATTGTTTTCAGAAGGAGATGATAAAAAGGATTCTGTCTATAAGAGATGATGGTTTTGTTTACAGAAGAAGCTGATGTTAGTGATTTTGTTTCCAGAGGGTGATGATGAGAGTGAGCAGGAAGGCTCGGTGGAACAAAGCTTGGACCAAGAGGAAGGCCTTGATTTGGCGGAAGAGGGGGATGGTAAGTTTCCACGCTCAACCTCTTTTGTAAGCAGTGACCTTAAGTACAAAATTGTATACGCTGAGTGTTGCATGCAGTTAATTGTATCACAATTAGGAATGGAAAGGAAGTACATTTTTATATCGGGACAGGAAATTAGTCAAATATCGGAATCATGGGGAGAACAGGAAATTATAAAAATAACGCTTTAGAATAACTTTAGATATAAAAATATATATTGATTTTTAAACTCATATGGTAAAGTTGGTAAAAGCTTGGACATTATTATATGTAATAAAATAATGTAATAGCATCATAAAAACCTAATATAATAGATAGAGGTCCGCGAATGGCATTTTTTATTGAATCAAATAGCAAAATTTAGAACAACTATTGAATAATACAAATTGAGCAGTTAAACTTAATCTATTTTTGAACAAAGATGATTTTCTACGGTAGAGAATGAGCCAGCAATACCTGCTAGAACAATAAGTGGGCTTTATTTCCCTCCTTGAACCCTTGTCGGGAGTCGGCCCCCACCCGAGACTCTCAGGAATGGATACTATCTCATGACAGGATGACCACTGATCGAGAAAACTGGAAATTATTGGAATTGTTTTTCAAAGGTGAGGTCCACTATAAATAGCTTCAAGGGCATAAAAGTTTCAATAATAGGCTGTAGATAGACCACTCTAAATAGCTTTTAGAGGCAATTTTCAAACATTTGCCAGGATTCACATATATTTTAGAAATATTTTATTTAAAAAAACCAGGCAAGGACCGCCCTTA
The DNA here is from genome assembly GCA_902151445.1 of Timema monikensis. Taxonomy (NCBI): domain Eukaryota; kingdom Metazoa; phylum Arthropoda; class Insecta; order Phasmatodea; family Timematidae; genus Timema; species Timema monikensis. The sequence continues at coordinate 41,360 of CABFVZ010002391.1, read as the reverse complement.
AGATTTTTAGGGGTATCCAAATCTCAAAATTTTCTGGTGGAGCATCACTCTAAATACATTGCCAAAAAATTCTAAATGTTTTTAGATGAGAACCTCTANGGGGCAATCAATTTAAAAAAAAAAAAAAAAAGTTTAATCTCTTGACCCTTCTTTAATTTTGGGGGGGGAAGGTGGGGGCCAATTTTTGCTATCATTTTCTAATCCACCTTCCTACACAAACAAAGCTTCTCTACTTGTGGATTAGCACACATCATATGTGAATTAATACCTTTCTGATCCCGACCTTAAAGTGTGATGAGCATGGTGACATAGCATATTTTTATTGGTTGATTACATACAATGCTCATAAGTACATGAATTTTGGTCATGATCCTTGGGGTAGAAATGTAACTTTTAAAGGCGATTTTTTAGTCAATATTTAGAGTTAAAGGTCTTTTTTTATGTTTGTTTATGGTCATTAAACTTCGGGCCCTTGCGGCCAGTATGTAGAATAATTCTATGGTTGCACCCTCAACTATTATTTTATTTTAGAGAGAAGGGAAGAGTTGGGTGCTAGAGAAGTCCTGACGTTTCCCAACAGGTGGATAGGGGGTTTCCCCCTCACAAAGACCCCTCATTGCATATAAATATTTACTAACAATAGTTTCACAAGTACTAAAATTTTGTAGTGTGTTCAATACATCTTTTTCAAAAAAAAATCTTTCATAATTATTTGTTCAAAGTCTCACAGCCAGATAAAGATAATAAAAAGCCTTTTAAAATCGGTAAAATAATTTATTTTACAAGGAAAACCAGAAATTGTGCTGGAATTTTAGAATTTGAGTGGCCACCTTGCATGAGCAAACCATCATGAAAGTGATCCTTTCAAATGTCTATTTCAGGTGTTAGCTCAGAAGGTGAAAAGCTGTCAACAATGGAAGAAGTAGAAGAAGGCCGAGAAGCAGAGGCCAGTGAAGTTCCATCTCTCAGCAACAGAACTCGATCTGGTACAGCACGCCGTTCAGGCCGTGTGGCATTCAGAAGCCGTAGTCGGACTGTGGTCAGACCTACTCCCATTGTGTGGAACGAGCCTGGCTCCACATCCTCAAGGGGTATGTCACCCTATCGTTTACACTCATTATAGGTGACTTTGGACACATTTTAGTAGGGGTTGTTGGAAAATTATATTATGTTTATTTTGAAACCAGTTCAGTTGTAAATAACACATTCATCAAGATACATCTGAAAATAAAAATTCAAAGATGAAATGGTTTTAGTTGAACAACATTTATACTTTTCTCTATGAAATGAGGTAAGTTCATCTTTTCACTGTGTATGTGCCCTGGATTTTTTTACTTAAGAATAGCTTTTTATTACTATTTAAAAATAGCTTTTCAAAATAGGCTTGTGCAAGAATGAGATTTTGACTTTGGGAAATTTTCGGGTGGGAAATATCATTTACACATGAGAAGGACAATAAATGGGATAAAATTTTAAATTAATCTTCCACTTTAGGCTTGTATTTCTTTTCTTTTTCTTTTCTGTAATTTAAGTCTAAACTTGTTGTGCCTCATTGTTTGGTCGGCTCTTGTATCTTTCCTCCGCACCTGCACAGGCCGTGCCACCCACCCTCTCTACTGCCTGGACCGCCCCACAGTTAATGTTCTCTGAGTCGTCTGTAACGAGTTCCCCACTATACTCTGCGCCCATGAAAACTCTGCTTTCTGTTGGCTCGCTTTGCGGCCACTATCGTTCATATTTTCCCACGCCAATGGAAAGCTCCCTTTTTCTCCCATTGGACAAGGCCAGGCAGCAGTGGAGGGTATTTAACATGGTGATTCCTCGGTCAGAGGCCAGTCGGAGAGTGGCTACACAACCCGGGTACGCCATTTGAAAGAGCTAATAAATTGTTGTTTTTTGTAAAGAGCACTTTTGTATGAACTCCCTCTCCTTCCGCCGTCATCCTGTACCTCCCACCGCGACTCACGTTGCCAGGGCTCTATTTTCCCTCCCGCCGTGACTCGCGTTGCTGGGACTCTATCCTACCTCCCGCCGTGACTTGCGTTGCCGGGACTCTATCCTACTTCCTGCTGTGACTCTATCCTACCTCCCACCGCGACTTGCGTCGCCGGGACTATATCCTCCCTCCCGCCGCGACTCTATTCTACCTCCCGCTGCTACTCGCGTTGCCGGGACTCTATCCTCCCTCCCGCCGCGACTCTATTCTACCTCCCGCCGCTACTCGCATTGCCGGGACTATATCCTCCCTCCCGCCGCGACTCGCGTTGCCGGAACAATCTCGCCGACCTTTTTCCTACCCCTACCCACACAGGTTGGAACACAACATTGCCGTCGTCGACATCAACCCGTTACCCCCGAAACCGCAGGAGCCTTCCCATTCATTCCACTAAAAATAATTTGATGATAAAATTACAAGTCATAGGCAATTTGATCCCAAACAGGGTCGGCAAAAGTGACCAAAACTCTGAGGTCTGAACAATATGTTAAAATTCTGTTATCTTGAAGAATTTTTTTAAATGAAAAAATATATGTTGACAAAATTTTTATATTCATTTATTCTTAAATTGTAAGTTTTCTGAATAAAAACCTATGTCTAATACAACTATTAAAATTGTGTATTTTTAATCAAGCAGTTTTTATATAAATAAATTCTAAAATTTGATATTAAGATTGACTAAAAAAGTTCTTAAATAAAAAAAAACATGGTGTGAATTATAATAACTACTTATACAATTTAAAAAATTCAAGCTGACAGGGCTCACTTTTGTCCTACTTTTTCTACTTTTTGACCTCCAGAAGAAAGAAACCATTTGGTTTGTAGATGTTGGTGTGTGGATCTTATTTTTTGCTGGTATGTTAGCAAAACAAAATTTCGCATCATAATGTGTCATGCTGTTTGAATAAATTCAAATTATATGCCCGAAAGCTTGCACAATATCTTTGAAACTCAATGGTTATAAAATTGTTTTTGGGGGTAGTGTTATAATGAACTATTTCCAACTAGAATAGGCTAAATTAAAAGGCTTGTTAGGCTATCCTTGAGTTATCTCTTGGAAATACTGATGTTGAGCGAGGATTCTCACAAACATCAAACTATCTTACTGACAACAGGACCTGTCTCTCTGAGGCATCCATAAGAGGCATTCTACCAAAGATGGTCTTAAAAAGGGCTCTGATTGGTGACCTGGTGGTCTAGGGGTAAGGTGTCAGACTTCTGTGCTGGCGGCCGGGGTTCAATCCTTGGTCCCGGCACAGATTTATCTGATTTCCAAACCCTTCCTTCACCTCTGACAAGTTATCTTGTGAATGTGGGGAATGCCAGGCCTCCACCGTGGTTCGGATTCCACGTTAAACTGTAGGTCCTTCATTTCATCTCACAATCACCCTACCATTACACATTAGCATAAGTGCGTATAACCCGAACGGGTAGTAAGACGCGGTGCTAATAATAAAAAGGGCTCTGCAAGTACTTGTATTCCGAGCCGAGTTCGTTGTTTAAGCTCGAGTTTGAAAGTTGTAGGCTCTTCATTTTCAAACTTCCACTGGATATACTAAATAATCAATTTTTAAAACATAACAGTAAGCATAGTCTATTTAATTGAGATATCGGCACTCCCACTTATACATAATTCGGTTGCTTAACAAATTGTTAAATATTAATTTCAATTTTCATATTGATAACGTAATGGAGCTTTAAAACCACTGTTGACCAATAATTTTATTCAATATGGTCGTCCATTTTGAATTATACTTGATTGAAGTTGTTTACAAGTCAGAAAATATGCTCAAAGTGCCACTATAATGTTTTATTTGGGCTGTTTTTCTTTTCTCATTGTAAAAGTATTTTGTGTTTTTGGATTTTTTCTTATCCCTACTTTATATTCTTTCTCCCGTTTATAATAAAATCCTCCGATTGGTATTTTTATCAAATGATATGGCCCACCATTGTATAGAAAAGCTGAACTCAAAATGCATTAAAATTAAATTATTCTCAACACTAAACGCTAAGCCAAGAATTTAAAGTAATCTATTCTGGTTTTCATTTGAACACCAAATTCAATAACTTTATAACCATCAATTTCCCTCAATTATCAAGTTAGATTGTATCCATTCGCCAAACTGTGTGATCTGTAAGACCATAAGTTAAGTTGATACGTTTGGCAGTCAAAACTTTCATAGCAATTTAATATATTAATGATTTTTTTTCTTTAACAATTTTTACATTATTGAAACACAAACTTATGAAAATTAACATGTGTGTTTTCTTGTGGAAGCAGCATCTGTGGTTTACTTAAACATGCTTTACAAACAAGATGTTTAAGTTGTGTTCATACTCATTTGTTTACGAAACAAATTTTTTAAATTCAAACTTATATGGCTCTTTTTCTAATTTATATGAAAACGTATATTCATTTTTGTCGCCACTTATAGCAAGTTATATGTGTATATAATATTTTTTAATTCATATTTGGAAGACTATATAGGAAAGGTAGATTGAATATATAAAAGGAACAAACACAATATGGTGTTTACAATGAAAAGAACACCACAATTCACACTTTACACTTCTACCATTGGATAAAGAGGTAAAGAATGAAACCTAGATCGTGGGATTGGGCAGTGACGATCTATTTTCTTCAAGAGGCAGCCTTTGTTTCTTTGTCCAATGGCAACAATATAAAGTGTGAACTTTGTTCCCCTTTCAATGAGCAGCCATATTGTTTCTTTTGTATGTTTCTATCCACCTTTCCTGTACCTTCTTCCAAATATTATACAACATAAAGAGAAAAGATGGTTTTCTTGTAGAGATATACTTTTGTAATTTAATATATCATCTCTTGTTGCCTCAATAGTGAAACAAAATATGTAATGGTTTTATGATTTATTAATATTTTTTTGTGTACAGGCCGTGAACAAGCTGCTCGAGCACTGGCAGCCCCAGGTGCACCAACTCCAGTGGAGCGAGGTGCCCCTTTTCCTCGCGCAACTCGAGGACGCAGAACACGGGGAAAACCTAAGGCAGGTTTTGCCCCTCCCTATCATATGAGGTTCTAACTTCTGCATTCCAACATATGACCTAAGTTGAAAAAAAATTGAGTGGCGAAAATTTCTAAGTTCTTTGGTTTCATTTTACTTGTTTATGTTAAATTTAAATTGTCATTTTTTTTAAATACTACATGTACATTGGTAAAATACACAACATGTGTAATTTGCTGTAATTTCTAGTTTGTAATAAGAGATATTATAATTAAACATTTTGTCACAAATATTATCATTTGTTTGTATGCACTTGAATATAAGTACAACCTGTTTTACTTTTGTAAACAAAACCTAATGATCACTTCTCCCAACCATTTTGTGATCTCAGATGGAGCTAGTTTTAATTTTGGCAAAGGTAAGCTCATGTTTAGACTCAAAAAAATTGCAAGATTTTCTCATCATGGCAAATATCTGCGTACTTTACTCACTCATTTTGTTCATAAATTTAGTATATTTATATTTAAAAACTCTCAGTTCTTGCAGGACTCTCTTAGGCTTGCTACATTCTGAACTCATAAAAAAATCAATAATTTTGTTGTTGCTAGCAATGATTGTGCAGATATGAGAACACTGTACACCAACTATTTTTAACAGAAAATAAAGTTTGGGCGTCACAAATTCGGTACATACACCTAGTGCTACTCTAAGGTGTTTTAATTGTGAACTATGAGGCCTATATTTTTCTGGGAAATGTGTAAGCCTTGCCCTTTTATACTCGAAGTTTTTATTAAAAACAACTATTTGGCACCATTGTTTTCTTTATTTAAAAACTATAAAGTATGATAATAGTGAACACATGTGTACAGTTTTCCCACAGTCCTATTTATGTTATAAAAAACATCTTTAAAGTACTGTACTGTTTCCTTAACTAGGTATAAAATGCTTGATTGAGCCAATACAAGGGAGGGGGTTAATTTCTACCCCCTGCCAAGTAACAAAAACTCAAATTTCAAATAAACACTGCCTAGTTAAACAAAAAACTAGATGAGTACCTATAAAGCTTGTTGCTACCATTCTAATGCTTTGTACCTTAAGTATCCTATTCGAATATTTATTCTAGGGGGAATAATTATTTTAAGGGGGCAGTGCCCCCTCCCCTTGTTATACCCCTACTTAAATCATTATTTAATTTAGTGGTTTCCAACCTAGGAGTTGTGACATGTTTCGGGCGAGGTCTCAATTCTTGTCGAGGTCATAGTTTTATATTTGTTTTTTTAAGTGATTATAATGACTATATGAAGGTATAAAATACAAGTAAAAATGTAATTGGTTAAAATGATTTTAAAAATCAAGTTATTCTTCAGGTTCCTTTTTGCTGACCCAGTTTACTGTTGCATTCTCCTTTTTAGGCAAGTTGTGCTGCTAGCATAACTTCCAAAATACCCACTGGGTTTGTTGATTCTCTTTTGAAGCATCTGAGCCGCATTCATACAATCATTATATAAGCAGTTTATAATTAAATCAAGTAAGCGAGTTAACGTCAAATTTGTTTTATTTGTTGGTGTGGAAGTTGGGATTCAAATTCCGACCAGGGGTACTAGTGGTCATTTTTCCAAAACAGTTTTGTCCTTAACCCTCCACACAAATAAAGTTACATTTTCTCTCAATTCTGCCTACACAGCAAGTGTAATTAAATGTAAATAGCCCAGAATGTCAGTGAAAATAATTTAAAAACTATGATATGAACACCTGTAGATTATCAAAGGGTCACAGTGATCTCAAAGACAAAAATCCGGGCAAACCCTGTAAAAGGTTGGAAACCACTGATTTGCAATGAAAATTATTGAACTTGAAGTGACCCCAGATCCCCCTGAAGTTTTGACCTAGCTACAGCCTTGGATACCATTGGATTAACTAACAATGAATGCTGTCTTGACAGGAGTCATGTGATGAGCTTTTAGTAAATACAGGTTTTAGGAACAAGGGGAAGTGAAGGACTTTGTAATGTTCCTTATCCCGTAACGACAGTTAACACACTGTACAACTAGTAGCGTGATAAAAATATATTGTAGGCTTGAAAAACACATTCTGACCTCAACAATATAATGCTTATGATGTACCAATATTCTTATCAACACATATTTATAAAGTGCTATTACTCCTATCAACACATATTTATACAATGCTATTATTCTTCTCCACACATATTATAACGTTCTTATCCCGTCGCAACTGTTAACACTCTGTACAACAAAGTAAAAAACACTAATTATCAGACTTCAAACTCAGATTGTGCCCGGGAGCTGCTGAGCTCTTATGGACACAAGTTGAACTATTTCTAGAAAATAAACATAAAAACAATATAATTTAAAAATGAAGCATATTGCTCTCTTTCTCTCACCTACAGTGCGAGGTTTTTTCCTTAATTCTTATTATAGCTGTAACAAGCAAACCAAAATGTTCCTGACCGCAGCTGCCTTGCTCGTGTTGAAAGTGTGACAACAACAGTACAGCCACGGACTAAAGAAATTTACACAAATAACTTAAATTACTCCAGAAGTAATGCAACAAAACAGGATCATTACAGTACTCCCCTACTTTCTGGGTTATTTTTAGAAGAAAAATGAATCAGGAAGTAATTCAGTTAGCTTGTTTTTACAGTGAGCCCTTTACACATCTTATAACATAGCTATGCCTTTATATATATATAAAACTTATACATTGGTTATATAGAGTCACAGCAGGTTGCGATAAGTAGTGTTCATTAATCACTTGAAAGCATTTAAATGTTTATTATTTCCTCCAAGATTTCTCACTTAAAAGTCCTAAGAATGTTCATCTTGCTTTGCCAGTTCCTTATTGAATTCACTGTTCTATGTTCTCTCCTTATTTTATATAACATACTAGGCTAGTGATATAAAAGAGAAATTATTGATTTAATGTTTAGCTAGCCTGCTTTTATGCACACTATTCTCATATAGTAATATAATAAAAAAACATAAGAAAATGAAGCGCTACACATCACACTGCACATAATCATGACACCCGTTGCAGAACACCAAATATTAAGTTTCTGATATTTCAGGCTAAATTGGTATATCTGAAGTTGATCAAGATACTTCTGAAGTTTAACATTGGAGTAATATGCGAGATATACAAGATCCATATACTGGTAAACTTATAGCCTAAATTAAATTCACAAATTTTATAACTTTCAAGTATATACAGTATCCTATATTAAATTCACATTGCAAAAGGGTTATCATTATGAGGAGGTAGAATCTACTCCTACTCCAGCCATAATTCCCTACTTTCCCTCTATCTTTGTCACTTTCTCAAAATACGGCTTAATTTCATCTAAATGTTTAGGCTGATACACCTGTGCCACTACAGTTTTGGCTTGACCCCTTCCATCATCTTGCCTCTGTCCCTGATTGGTATTTTGGGTCCCTATGTATCTTTGTTCTCTGTACCTTGGTGGGTGATATTGATTGTATCCCTTCAGTCCCTGATTGTGATCATTTTGCCTATACCATCCCTGGTTGAGTCATGGACAACTATCTTGGTTTCCCTTGTACCTATTTCCTTGCCCTCTCTCCCAGTGTTATGTTGGAGGTGGTGTTTTGCTTTCTCTCTGAAACTGATAATTTGTTCTACCTTGTCCTTGTGGATGACATTGATCCTTAACTTTCTGGAAACTTGACCAATTTGGTTTACTTTCTCTCCCTGCACCTCTTTCTAAATTTGAAGATAAGTACCCATTTCGTGTTGAATCTTGTTCCTGTATATCACCTAACTCACCCTGTTTCTGACCAAAATTACTTCCAGTTCAACAACAAATTCTACTCCCAAAAGGATGGCTTAGTCATAGACTCTCCCATCTATGTTCTAATGTCTGAAATCTTCTTACAACAATATGACAACCAAATACTTAATAAACTCAACACCATTTTGGACGTCAAATGCTATTGTTATGTCGATGACATCCTGGTAATTTATGAACAACTTCCCAATTCTTCCTCAAATGAAATAAGTCAAATTATAAATGAGATTCATCCCAACCTCTAATTCACTATTGAACATGAAATTAATAACAGCATCAATTATCTTGACATTTCCATTTCCAGAAACATGAATAACCTCTTTGAATAAAAAATGTATAAGAAACCCACACACACTGATACAATTATTCCCAATGATTCTAACCACCCCTCCACTCATAAAAGAGCTGCCTTCAACAGCCTCATATACAGACTACTTCATATACCTCTAAATAAAAAGAATTACAAACTTGAACTTAATATTATCAAACAGCTTGCCACTACCAATGGATATTCTCATTCTATAGTGTACCGAATCCTTCAGAAACAAAAAGCGCAGTTAAAACGTACAACTAATCTTGTTCCCTCCAATGCCACGCCTAATAGTAAAAGTAAATGGATTAAATTCAATTATACTGGGAAAGAAATCCACAATATCTTTAAAAAACACAAACTTAACATAGCTTATAGTACCAACAATATCAAAAAAATTATTAACAATTCCAATTTAAATAAGACAAGCCAATATCAAAAAAAGTGGCATCTACCAACTCACCTGTCAATGCAATAGGCAAAAGTGGGCGGCGAATTTCAACCAGGTTTTCTGAACACATAAGTGATTTCAAATACGACAAACAAATCCAAATTCTCCGAACATCTCAAAATTTCCGGTCATCAACCCACCCCCATGGAAAATTGTATGAAACTACTCTACAGATCTTCCAAAGGTACAGCTATGAACACTGCAGAAAACATTTTCATCCAAACCGCAATACTCAACAACAAAAACGTCCCTAACGAACAAACACAATTTGAAAATCAAACCCTAATCAACACGTTAAGAAAACTTCCCCAACATACCAGATTAAAATAACCTATGTTCCTGCCCTTCCATCCAGTAGGTAATGACCTGTTAGGGCCAGTGTCATGAAGATTTGGACCTTCCGTTTTTCCTTATTCTCATTTTGAATTTCTGTTTCCACGCCTATTTATTATTTCATCTATCTATTAACAATTTTTACTCTTACATAAAGTCATCTCACCTCCTTGAATGTTGTTTCATTATCCATGACGTTCCATACGTTTCTAAACTATACACCTTAGTTTTGAATTACACAACCGTTCATGTTTTTAATCAGTTTGATTCCGGTATCAACTGGAGCAACTCAGACAGTATATAATGGTAAATATGATATTTCGTTCTTCACATTGGTTAACTTTCATAATTAATTCCCATCTTTTTTCCACCTTGCTTTTTCTTGTTGGCCAACGCCCAGTTACTTGGACCATAACCTAGTGCATTTTTTATTTGATTTAGTCCTGATGATGGCGCCGTAGAGTGCCGAAACATGTTACAATTCAAATAAGGCCGTCTCTACGATGCCTGAAAAAGGAGCATGGGAATTCAGATAAGGATTAGAATTCAATAACTTTCATTTATTCAACATTGTGTTAACTTTACAGTTCAATTATTTTTCTAATTAATCCTTTAATTATATGACAACCAATTATTGTTCTCCTAGTCATTGATACACTGTCTATATGGTTTAGTATTGTTAAATTAATTTTATCGTGTTATATTTTTACTTGTTAATGTAGTGTGACCTGACTCACATTTTTAATGTGTTGTTTTAATTATATTTTATATTCAATCATATATGTAAAATCAATAATGATCCACTTTAACTAATCTACACAAATATATTCGAATAAAGTGTTTATAATTCACAAAAAAAATTCTCAATCTTTATCACAATTAATAATCATATTGAATAGTGATTGATTTTTCCAACTATTTAAAGGAAAGTTATTTTAGATTCCAGAGGTCTCTTTTTAATTTCTGAATTTTATTTCATTAAAAAAGTTAATAATACTAATACATAATTGAGGTAGTTGGACTGATACACGTGACAGGGTGCTGCAGGATGGATGTCACTTCTCAGATACTACTTTCAATATAGGGACAGAAAAATTCTAATTTGCAATGAAGAAAATGTTAACACGAATTTTACTGTTTTTACTTGAGTAACAAGAATTCTGGTTTTTCGAAATAAATACTTTTTTTTAAATTGTAAAACTGCAGGTCTTGCAATGTAATTTCCAACATAGAAACGGTGGCAAGTATGCGCTATTCCAAGGCTGCCGTTTTTACGGATATTTTCACTGATATTTAGCCATTTTTTTTTGGTTAACATAAAAAAAAACACGATTCCCACTTTTAACCATTAATATTCTTAAACTTTTATTTCAATAAATTGATTCTTTGTTTTCAACCTTAAAGAGTTAGCACTTTAGGTCCAAGCACATTAATATATATGGATCTTGCTATAGACGACCATGTTTGATCTAAACATAAAAGTTGTTTGACGCTCAATTACCGGTATTTCAATATTGGTATTTCCAACTTGGGTGGCCGCATGGTCTAACACGTTACTCTCACAGTAGAATACACTGCCAATGACGAGGAGATCGAGGTTTGAATCTCTGTCAATTTGAGCTTACAAAATTATATTAAGTGGCTAACTTAAAAGAACACAACACAAAATTAAGATGGTATCGAAGACCATATTAAATTGTAAAAGGAGATAGCTGTAGTTTTTATATAAACTAAAATATATCTCTATAAGGAAAACCTCTTTTCGATTTATGAGGTAATTGTATTATATTTGGAAGAAGATATAATAAAGGTGGATAGAAACTTATAAGAGGGACAAACACAATATGGCTTTTACAATGAAAAGAAGAACACTTTACATTGCTGCATCTGGATAGAGGTAATGGTTGCCTCTTAAATAAAATCAATAGTCACCCCCCAATCCCCTGACCAAGGTTTCATTCTATCGGAACTCAGGGAGGAGTGTGAAACGAGCAACGCAACCTTCCTAAAAGAGGATAGAATGAAACCTAGGTCGAGGGATTTGGGCAGTGACGATCGATTTTCTTTGAGAGGCAACCAATATGCCCTTGCCAATTGGCAGAAATGTAAAATGTGAACTGTGTTCTTCTTTTCATTGTAAAAGCCATATTGTGTTCGTCCCTTTTATATGTTTCTATCAACCTTTCTTATACCCGTTCTTCCAAATATAATATATTAACTAAAAGAAATTTAGCAGAAACTGCAGTTAGAAATTCAGGATAAGTATAACAATATACCAAATTTTAAATCTATAACTTTGACCAAATCAATGTATGTTGTCCTTGAAAGCTTTATTTAATTTTTTTTATGTACATAAAATAATCAACTAGAAATAAATGTAGATCTTAACAGTGAAATCTTCCCGACAGTTCCAACACCTTTCATTCCACAAACAAAGAACTGTTCCATGCGCCACATCTGACATTCTTCACTGATACACCTTTAGGAACTGGGATCTGCCTCATTTGGTCCCAGCTTGAATAGCAGTTTGGATCTTCAGCAAGCTGGCCATACCCATTCCAACCACATCCCCACAGTGACCTATCTTCTATTCACAAAGATACAACATGTAGAAGATTAGTACTATTTGGACTCATATTGAGTTGATCTAGTCTATATTTTAAACTTAACAAGGTGAAATAAGGTTTCTAAAATAACGTAGCAAAGATGTGTATTGTGGTTCACCTTCTGAATTAGTTTCATACCATTGGTATAGAAAATGTATTTACACAATTTATGGTCAAGAGTAAACTTATATCTACAATGATCCAAGACCATCTGAATATGTTGATTTTTCCATATAGTGAACAAACCCCTGAGAAAAATTTAGACATTAATCTTGTGATTGAAAAGCTTTAAATCTTAGTGTTGTTAGAACATAGTTTGTCTACGTGAACACCATTTATGATAGTGATTATAATTATATTTTGTATAATTAAGCTATATTCCAAATTTATCATTATCATTCGACTTCCGCCTCTGCAGGTTGTTTGGCAAATTCTCCCTCTTTCATTCCTGTCGATCTCTCGAAACTTCACCCTCAGCCGAACGTCTCCAGTCCGCTCCTTAAGCTTCCATTTCCTTCTGGGCTTGGTCCATCCTTCTTGTTTGTGGTTTTCTACCCTTCTCTTTGTTCTGTAAGACTTTGGTTAGGCCTTCTGTCCTCTTCCATGACCTAACCACAGCAACCTTTTTCTCTCTGTCCATATTTGTAATTATCCATATATTAACAAAATGAAGAGTTTGTTTTTCATGAGAATTGTGCAATATCTATCAAAAGCATAGGCCTGAAATTTAAAAAAATTGTAGACCTTGTGCACTAATGTGTGCACCTTGAGGCAGGAATTTTATAATTTTCACTAGATTATTTTAATTAGTTAAAAACTGGGTTGGAAGCAAAGCAGAATTATAATATATAAAATTGAGTTGTCTATCTATTACACTTTCTTGCAAAAAAAAAGAAAAAACACTACACACAATTTCACATAGACATAACTTGGACGACCGAATAACATATAGGCTAATTAATATTTACTTCTGCCATTTTGTTTCAAGATGGTGGCTATAAATCATTACTTTTTGGCCTTTTTCTCAGCTTCTGCTTATTGTAATTTAATTAAACCACCTTTGAAAGGCTTTTAGACATAACATCTCATGCAAAGAATGGGTACTTAATTAGTTAGTGAATTATACTAGCTACATTAGTTATTTGTAAATAAAATATTTCATTAAGGAATAAGTTACTTAAGAATGAGTTATATTAAATAGTCAATAGCACATGCTTCACGCGGGTTTATCTTCTTTTATTTTGAAATTATTCAAAAACTATCTCCTTCCTGTTTTATCCTTTAAGGTGTCGAATTTAGAAAAATACCAAAATATTTGTTAACATTCACCTAAAAGGAACCTTCTTACCAAGATTCATCTTTCCAGCTCAAGTGGTTTGGAAGATAAGAAAAGTCACCCCCTCCCAGCTTCACCCCTTTAGGGGTTGAATTTCGAAAAATCTCAAAAAGTATCAGCCCAAGCAGTTTGGAAGTTAGCGTTATATCTTAAAAATGTTCAGCCCCTTAGGGGTTAAATTTCGCAAAACCCCTTCTTATCAAATACCAACGACCTGAAAGGAACCTTCCTGTCAAATTTCTCGATTCCAAGTCAAGGTGTGTGGGAGATAATATGAGTGAGTGAGTGAATTGGGGCTTTTGTCTTAATATATAATTATATTAAAGAACAATATGAATATAAACTTGGGAGGGAGCATAGTGAAATCCCAGTGGTCCTCCCTTATGAAAATGTCTAGACACACCAGTACACTAGTTGTGTTTTCAAGCAGTTATACAATTGGATTAGCCCCTGAAAACAGGGGACTTCAACAATTCATACTCTGGAGGATCTAACTTTACTTGAAATACCAGTATCTTCATTTTCTTGTTTAGGGGTGTGTAAAATACACCTTTTAAATTTGAAGCAAACTCAAATAAAATATATGAAATATTCTCGACACGAAAGTGATGTTTTAATAGTTGTTTTATGCTTAAATTATTATTATTATTATTATTATTATTATTATTATCAGCACCGCATCTTAGTACCCGTTCGGGTTATACGCACTTAAGCTAATGTGTAATGGTAGGGTGATAGTGAGATGAAATGAAGGACCTACAGTTTAACGTGGAATCCGAACCACGATGGAAGCCTGGCATTCCTCACATTCACAAGATGTCTTGTCAGAGGTGAAGGAAGGGGTTTTATGCTTAAAAAATAATTATATTTTGATTATTTATCAAACTTTATGCACTAAAACTAGTTGTAAATATCTTATTTCACAAATTTTTGTATTATTTTATTCTAATCTGATAAATGTAATAGTTATCACAACATGCAATTGTATTAATTTAGATTTTATTCATATGAATAGTGATTTGTAATGTATATTATAACAAACCATGATGGTCATAATATGACATAAATTGAGTATTTTAGCTGTGAATATTTTTTTATTGGCAAAACTTCATAATTGTCGAGGCCAAATTTTTTTTAAGCCTAGTCAAAGTTTCAAATCTTCACATGCTCCTAACATTCTTGATTGAATCTAATTCTAGCAGACATTAAAAATAGTCAATATTTTTATTTGTTACACCTATTTAATATTATTTGGTATAGTTTATTTTATTCCTAAATTTAATAGACTGTGACCCACAAAATGAAACCCAACTAAACTGACCTAAGAGTGCAAGTGTGTGTCGACTGCCGCATGCCACATCAATGACAAACACCTCACCCTCCTTCCAGGTGACAGGTACTGGTACTGCCGTCAGTGTGACTACCGACTCTTGGTCATTGAGTTTCATTTTTTTGTCTCCGTGTGTTTGGGTGGGAAGCCCTAGCTGGCCAGAGCTGTTCCAGCCAAACGTATACAGGTCCCCCTCTTCCGTGATACAGGCAGAGTGCCAGCCTCCCGCAGCGACTCGTAATACTCGCAATCCCCCTAGGGCCGCCACTGGGCGAGGGACATACTCACTTTCTAGGTCACCATGACCCAACTGACCTCGCCTAGAAATATGGTGGATTAATGAATGAGCCAAATATGGTCAAGTTTATAAACACCACACTATATTATATAATATGGATATGCAAAAACACTTATTTAATATGAGATATATTTACTAACATAAGTAGAGGATGCTTTTCATCTATTGTCATAGTTTGTGAGAAGATTAAATAGGTCTGCAATAATATATCAAAAAAACATACCATCACACACATTCTTGCTCTATTATAATCCTACACCGACCCTCTTAAGATTTTGTTTGAAAAGGAATTATTTTGTGAGTCAAATTGATCCATGGATGTCAATCACATAATTAGGCCTTTAAAATATGTAAAGTAATATATTTAGTCTCAGTAAGTTTTAATGGATCATTTGAGTATGTTTTTAATTAATCCTGTTACAAGTGTGTTGAAGGTAAATGTTTATTGGGGTGGGGTTGTGGTTCCTTTAAACATAATTTAAAAGTTTTTGTTTTCATGCTAGAAATTGTGTCAATGTTTTGGATATTTATTGTTTTTAATAGAGTTCTAGATTCTATATATTTCAATATTTTAACCAAAAGTTCATTTATGAGTCAGCCAAAGAACAGCATTAGTTTGCAAATAAATTAGATATTAAATTCCAATAAATTGACAGGCCTATGACTTAGTCAGTTTAGTAAAATACCTCCATCTTACTCTATTCTTCCAGCATTCTTATTCCTTTATTTGCTCCTATTATTCTCCTTTCACACACTTTCTGTACCCCATCTATCGCCCAGACTTTAGTCCTAATCCTGTTTCTCTTTCATTCCCATGGCCTACACTTTTCTGGTCTCTCTTAATCCAATGTCCATGTTTCTGTGGCATATATAACAATGGGTACTAGATATGTACCGATTCAGTAGAACTGATTATCGATTGTTTAAAATAATTGTCCATGCTATGATTATTTACACTGATTAATCCCGATTATCAATTATTTATTAATAACTATTGGGAAATATGCTTTAGACAATGATAATAGTTAATATAATTGATACAAAAAGATTGTATGCATACAAAAATATATTATGCATAACCGGCAAAAATTGGAACTAGATAGTTTTATCAACAGTATGAACTTATCCTAGGTCGAGGGATTGGCTGGTAGTGATCTATTTTTATCAAGAGGCAGCCATTACCTCTCTGTCCAATGGAAGCAACGTAAAGTGTGAACTGTGTTATTCTCACTGTAAAAGCTATATTGTGTTTGTTCCTTTTCAACCCACCTTTTCTGTACCTTCTTCCAAATATAATACAATTACCTCATAAAGCAAAAAGTTGTTTTCCTTATAGTTATAATTTTTGAAAAACATTTGAAATGCTTAGTAAGGCATGTTTAACAATATTAAGAAAAATTAAATTAAATTTTAGGTTGAGTTAGGTTGAGTTCCCGTAGTAACACGACATGGGATACTCAAGCACATAGTTTTAATTTCTGGCCTGAGGATGATGCCGCTGGTGCATTGGAACATGTCGTCTAAATAACTGTGCAGCTCTTGCAACCAGAATTCAAGGAAGAGGGAACTACAGCTAAGAAATAAATTCAATTTTTACTTTTCAAATTGAATAATTTTTCTGTCATTTTTCAAGAGTATTACATTAAATTTCAATATATGCATAGTTATGTCATCCTTAGATTCTTTCAACTTAGTTTTAAGTGTAATTGACTCAAATGTCTATTTTAAAATGTACCTAATTTTTAGCTGTTTGTTACAATTCCAACATATTCATAACTAAAATGTATCATAACTTGTAATTATTATTACCAAATCTTTTTTAAAAATATCATTTAAATATTGTGCATATATATTAAATTTATGTTTCTTTCATGTCAGTCTAGTACAACTTGTCCAACTTATATTAACCTAAAATTTAATTTTCTTTTTCTTTTATTATAGTTATAAGTTTTAAGGATGTTTATGTATTCTTTACTTATTCGGGGAATTTCTATGACCGCTTGAAGCACAGTGTTTTATAAATATTATTTTATTTATCATGTACATATCTATTTTTGTGTAGTAAATTTTAAAAATGTGTTTACAGAAAATTAGTCCAAATGCTTTCTTTCCTTTTTATGATATTTATTTTAAATCACTGTATTTTATTAGTTTTTACTAGTAACCTATATTATAATGTAATTTATTTATAATTTATCAGTGACCTGGTGGTCTAGGAGTAAGGTGTCGGACTTCTGTGCAGGGGTCAGAGGTTCATTCCTTGGTCCCGGCACGGATTTATCTGATTACCAAACCTTTCCTTCACCTTCTGACAAGACATCTTGTGAATGTGAGGAATGCCAGGCCTCCACCGTGGTTCGGATTCCACATTAAACTGTAGGTCCTCCATTTCATCTTACAATCACCCTACCAATACGCATTAGCCTAAGTGCGTATAACCCGAACAGGTAGTAAGACGCGGTGATAATAATAATAATTTATATATAATTTATATTATTTTAGTTCCACATGTATAATTTTTTTAGATTTGTTGTGTTCTGTTTTTAATTTGTTTTGAAAGTTTTGTTTGGTTATTAATTGAAATATAATGTTATTCATCAAAAGACCAAATGATGTTTTTGGCACATGGTTTATTTTTGCGTAACTAGATTTGAAGGTATAAATATGGGAAGGTCAAGAAAGCAAAATGGAACCAAGAACCAAATTGATATTTAAAAAAAAAAAGTATTATCGTGTGAATTAAATACTATCTTTAAGTAAATTAAACAAAAAATAATAGAATACACAGTCAGAAATGTAAAGACAAATTAAAAAGTGTCATAACCATTTTTTTAAATCTTTTTAAAATGTAATTTTCTGTTAAAATATGTATCTGTCAATTGGTCTGTTTAATCATAACATGGTCAAAATGAACTAATGGGGAAGGTAGAATACAGAGGAAATTCACTCACATTTTGCATGAAGGGTGAGTGAGAAATCATCTTTAAAAAAACCTCCTTCAAAGAGACCACCAAAGTTTTATGTTAGGTATAATTTAAAATATTTTCACTAGCCTTACGTTCCTGTGCCCCAAGAAAACACTTGTCCTGTGGCTGTGAGTAGTAAACAATGTTCAAGGCCACACGCGACTTGAACCACTTTCTCGGTTGAGGGAGTTGAAAGAGCTACAGGAATGCTGTAGACCATGCCTAAAAGTCAGCAATGCAAGCTTTATTAAAAGCATTTTCTGAGTGAAACTATCTAGTTATGATATGAATAATTGTGAATAGAGTATTCCTACCAGACTCTGAAAGGGCAATATTCAAAGTTTCACTGCAACAAACGTTCACAATTCGAACTGATGAGGAAGTTTCTGTTGCTGCAAAATTAGAAATTTGTTTCCATGTTCCTGTATCAGTAATATACTGCCAGCAATTCCCAGTCTCAGTCACTGTCAAGATATGGTTCTTGCAACAAGATGCCTGCAACCAATAAAACATAAATGATGATGATGATGATGATGATAAACCAGTTAAATATTGCAGCGGTATGTTTTAATTACAAAATAGGCGGGGGGGATTACCGTCAGTATATTTTCACATTATTTATTCACATAATTATTTTTCCTAAGCCACCAATTTTGAAATCATTTTTAATATTTAACTGAATACTTTTTTTAAACTAATGTTAGTTGGTATAGCTTGCTTGAGGGTTTATGCCATGAAGTTTTTTTGTGTGTTTTTTTAAATATAAAATAAAATTAATCATTAATTTAATTTCTGCTTAAGAATTATTTTTTTCCGGTTGCTATTTATTTATTGCAATATGGGGATTTAGGGACTTAATAATTTTTTTCATTTTCATTTATTTGAGGTATTTATTTAACATGCACTTTCTGAACTGAGTTATTATATCAGGATATGACTTATAAACTAACTTAAATCTTAAAAAAACATAACATCCAGCCCCCAGTCGTTAATTCATGACTGTGAAAGGAGAAGCTCATATTTCACCAATGATACATTTTCGACCATGCCAGGAATTGATCCTGGGACCCTTAGCTCAGTATAGATACACACTGCTGAATGAGCTAAGGTGTCTGACTTTATCGTCTTTAAAAATGCAGGGACATTCAAGTAGTGAGACAAATATCATTCCCTGAACTTTATGAAAATAACGTAGGTTTCGAGGTGTACCAAGGTTGTCAGAATAATGCAAAATAAGGTGATTGTTTCAACCAAAATGTGGTGTTTTAACTCCTTTTCTAAATATTTCAAAATATTATTAACAATTAAGTTTCTTAAACTGTATTAGTTCTTCAAGTTTTGAAACTTGCTTAAGTTTAGATTATATAACTTATATATACACATATGTACAGTTGCCAATGTGCTATTGGCAGTATAAAGTCATTACCGAGTCGAAGGTGGTTGCGTTATTTTATAGCTTGTGATATGAACTGGCCACTAATATGTAACTGACAATTCCCGCAAGTCTATCAGAGACTCTGCCTTAAAATATAAGTGAACAATGTCTCTAAGCATGGGAAGACTCCTGGATAGCTCTGTGGTTATAGCATTGGCATGTCCTGGGTTTGATTCTCGTATCCAGGTGTCATTTTTCAATCTAAAGAATATAATATTTAGATGTGGCTAGAATTGTAATTATAAAATATAATAGCTTTGCATTTTTCAGAACTGTACTAATTAATTATTCTGTCCCCCTCACTTTCTATTTGACCAAACAAACTCTCGCTAAAAGGAAGTGAATGTTTATGTTTGGAATGGTTTTAAAGGTGTTTAATACTACATAGAAAGGAATAATTTACGAACAGTCTTTGCCAGGATATATAGCCTTATGACCCTAACAAGACAAGTGGATCTGAGCCAAGTGAGGAGTCTTAGAATAACCGAGGAAGTTACAAGCACCTCATGAGTAGTAGGGGAAACATAACGACATGCATGTTCATTAGCAATGTTTGTAACTGGCCTCGTCATGTTGTGGTCAGTGCACCTGGCTAAGAATAGGGGTCCTGGGTTCGATTCTCGGCTGGCACCTCGGGTATTTTTTCCTTACGGGGAATAATCCCAACAGTAACCAGGGTTTGGTTAATTAGACTTAAGTTAGGTTAAGACTTAAACCGACTCCACAACTTCATAATCCCTATCATCATATCATCTCATTACAGGTACAAAGTGTAGACAACCTCCTATGGTGTACCTTGGGGTAGTGTTACATATTAGTAAATTTATCCCCAACTTGGAAGACTTACTCAAGTTAATAATAAATTACTATAATAAGAGCATTAAGATGTTATAAGATACATAGTTAATTTATTTGTCAACATATTGAACTCTATGCTCTGTACAGAACTGATATTAGCTTATATGGGAGAGGGTTAATTTCCATAGCATTAAAATTGAACTCTACATTGTTTGTGTATAATAATATTAACATGGTCTTGATTCATTCAAACCTCACTTGAAGATTTCTCATTTCACAAAATGTGATGTTTATTAGAGAGTTGTTTAAGTACCTTCCTAATTCAAAATCCAGTAGATTTATTTATTTTGGTTATTCTTTGGTTTAGTGGAACACACACTTGTCTGACATTCATAATTTATTACGTAAGTTATAGTTGCACAAAATTAAGTCCAAACAAAACAGCATTGATATTAAAGAACCACACTTTTGATATGGGTGACCACTAGTATCACATTGCATATGAATAATAAAGGCTATTTTTATCAAATATCTTATAAGATTATTTTGTAATGTAGTTTTTAATACATATACTTTGTTTTAATACTAAACGGGATTAAAGAAATAAGAGAGATGGTGAGGACATAAAGCAAAGAGAAGGTTCACGGAGAGATAAATTGCATTAATGAAAGAAAAGAGGGGAAAGAAGTTGTGGGTCTAAAAAGAGTAGACTAAAGCTAGTTTAGTGATGGGTATATTTGAATTCTTGGTTTTCAAGAGTGATTCCCTTTCATGGGTTGAGACGATACTCTTAACATTTACCAATAATACCTTTCCTTAAAAGGGGAAGGGGTGTCCATGTGCAAGTGCATCAGCAACACTCGTCTATAACTATTTAGAATATGCATGTCAGCATTGTTTATCGATGACTATGTTATAAGACCACATAATTGGTAGCAGCTAGGACTTTGACATTTAGTTAGCAGATGACCTTACAGTTTCAGAAACCAATTACTGCAACATTATATTGGCACGACTGCAACAAAACAAGACTTTGGACTGTTGTCTCTTAGATGAAGCAACACACATGATTATTAAATTAATTTTACTTTGAATGAAGTACACTGTTCTAGCGAAAGCTTGCGCTCTCTAAATAGATATAGTAAGTCCAACAATAAACTAATACCGGTGATCATCACCAACTGTTTCCAGCCTGTGGCCAGGACAGTTTAGTAACAAATGGAAAGAGGTGGAGGATGCATTAAATAATACTTAGCACCGCGTCTTACTACCCGTTCGGGTTATACGCTTTAAGTACTAATTACTCTAATGGATTAGGAATTGGGAAGGTTGAATTAGAGGGGGAGCAGGCAAAGTGATAGACAACAAAGTGGTCGACACGAGAGGACAAAGTGGTAGACACCAAACTGCTAGACACAAAGAAACGACACAGACCAAGTGATCGACACGAGCTGGACCATGTGATAGACAACCAACCGGTAGACAAAATGAAAATAATTATTTGGAAGGCTGGGTGGGTCAAGTGGCCGACACGACTTGGACCAACTGCTAGACAAGCTCATGTATAGGAATACAAAGTGATAGACAACCAAGCGATCGACACGAGAGGACCAACTGCTCGACAAACTT
>CABFVZ010002391.1:5492-16812 GCA_902151445.1 Timema monikensis | reverse complement strand
AGGAAGTGAACCCGCATTTGCGTGGAGGGAGAGTGGAAAACCATTTAGGAAAAACCACCCCCAGTTCACCCGACCGAGATTCGAACCTCGATCTCCCCGTCCTCAGCAGTCGGGCTCAACACGACAAGCGCGTCAGCCAACTACGCCACAGAGGCGGGTGATGCATTAAAGAGGATGAAACAAGGAAAAGCTCAGGTGTGGATAAAATTACTGTGGAAATGATAAGAGCGACACATGAAGTAGGTACACAATAGTTATACAGGGTGCTGAGAGTGATATGGAAGGAGAACAAGGTACCAGAAGACTAGAAGAAGGGAATTATAATAACTATCTTAAAGAAAGGAGACAGGAAGAGGTGTATGAATTATAGGGGGATAACAATGATGTGCCACTGTACAAACATATATGAGAAGATACTGGAAAAGAGAATAAGAAATCAAATGAAAAAAAGGTTAAGAGAGGAAAAGCACAGATTTAGGGAACAAAGGTCTAAAAAAGACTTAATCTTTGACATATGATAGCGTGGATAGAAATATAGTTTGGAAAGCGATGGATGCGGCCGAAGTGGAAAGAGGAGTTGTAATGAGAGTGAAAAGCATCTAGGAGGATAACAGGAGTAGTGTTAAGACAAAGAGTGGGAGAACAAAGTGGTTCCAAATAAAAAATGGAATGAAGCAGGGGAGTGCCCTTTCACCATTACTATTTGTAATGGTAATGAAAATGGTCAAGAACAAAATGGCAAGAAAACTCGGGGAGGAAAGAATGAAAAGGAAGTACAGGAACAACTACAAGAATGAGATGGTGAAAAGTGTGGAATGAATTTAGCATGGCAAAGTGTGAAGTGATGGTAATGACAGGGACGAGGATAAGTCTAAGTAGAGCTATAAAGTTGGATGTAGTAGAAGAGATGATAATAGTAAAATGGTATGTAAGAGACCTGCTATGGAGAAGAGAAGTGCCCTTGAAGTGTAAGGAAGTGTTTTACAGAACATACTTTGTACCTATTGTCACATATGTTGCAAAAGATTTATTTAACCAAAAATAACTAATCCCCAATATGGCTGCAATCATCTTACTTGAGTAATTTTCTCCAAACATGGTAAATTAAGTTTCTTCAAGTTAAGTTTACTGTCTCCTTCAGAACCACATACTGGTAGACCAGCTATGAACAAGCCACTATCTGAAAGTCAAATAATCAGTAGGCCTATATATTGTTGTTGAATATTCCTGGCTGAAAAAAAAAGTAGATCATAAAGTTTATAGAGTTTTAAGTTCACTAACTGGTTTTCCAGTACCAAAAGCTCAAATTGATTCAGAAACATCTTAACTAATAGGCATAAATTGTATTTTCAAAAAGTAGATTGCTACATGTTACAACTAATTGGTGACTGACCCACACTATTAATCTCAAGAGAGCTGCCGTAGGCTACTATGTATGTCTGCGTATTAATAATGGGCAGCACTAACAAATCTGCACCGTAGAAACTTGTTGAGCCAAACTTCATTATTGAATGTATTCCCTGACAGATAAGATGATCATGTATAAGATGTTCAAGACATTATCAATTAGCATATTTATAAGTAATATGTGAAAATTGTGGTTTTTTAAGATAACAAATTATAACAAGCCTGCCTAGCTTTGTATTTAATTATGTGTCAGTTTTTACTAATATAATATAATGTGAGACTAAGAAAAAATGGTGATTTATTTTAATGAATGAATAAATACATGTTGCATCTACATGCTAAAAGTAGGTAGTTAGGTCTGTTAAGTACTAATAGATATGTCAGTTAAGGAAAGCATATTAGATGTCAATCTGTTTTAATATTTGCAATAACTTAATATTAACTAGTAGACCTATTGTGGAAATTGTATTAATACAAATTAAATTAGTTGAAAAATGATATCTGGGTACGGGAATCGAACCCGGAACCTTTGACTTAGTGCATCAATGCTCTACCACTAAACCATCCAGGATTCATCCTGTGCTCAAGGTCATTCTTCACTCAACTCAGTTCATAACATATAGCCCTATTATAAAAGTGGAATATTTTGTTTGGAAAAAAACAAGTGCCTTAAATGCGTGATATTTTGTGTACCGACACCAAATTTAATTACATTTGATGGTTGTAATCACATATGTGCTAGGTTTTTTCATGATCTGATTCTCCAACAATACAGAGAAGATGAAAGAAAATGAAATTAACAGTTAATAAAGATTACAGCTTGGTGCAGCCAACCCAAGGAAAAATAAGTCAAGTGTATCAAATCCCCTAGTCTCCCTACCTCCCTACACTGTATTAGTCACTGGACATTGTTAGATTAGTCAAATCTTGCATATTATGGTTTTCAGGACATGCAGCATAAACGGAATAAACCAGAACTATCTTCAAGTAATTGACTGGCAAACCCAATTAAAAGATACCAACAGGAAGGCTTGGATGCAGATGTGAGAAAAACATTAGAATAGAGGGGTCAATCCACAAATTATCATTCATTTAAGATGCTATTTTCCTAAACAAAATATTCCTATTTTATAATACCTCCATCTTTTACATAATTAAAAAAGCTGGAGCACGAATTTTCACAAGCTCACACAAATTGTTATCACAAGTGAACTGATTCGGAGCCGGCCAGCAGGGCCACAACCTGAGGCGCCATCGCTTGGGGACACCAAAGTTCTTAAAATTTACTAATTTAAATGTTATTTTGATAGATTTTTTTAACGTAGTTGTATATCACAGGGCACATGGTAAATACATTAGTTCATTAAAGGTAATAGTTTTTTAAAAGGGGCACAGAAGGTGCGTGATTATGAATGCTGTATTTCTAATATATAGATAATATAAAAGTACACATTTGCACTCGAATTTCGCGGCTCTCTGCTCTTGTCACTCCTATGGTTCACGTAAATGTGTTTGTTGTTGTCAATTTCCTTTTTATTTAAATAAACTCACCGTTTTCAGTTTAATTTTTACCAAAGTTTGCACCTTTTTATGTAAATATATTATGTTTTAAAGTAAATAGGTGCCATGTGGTCTAATGGTTTAAATTTTAAACTGAATGGTTTTTAATATATTGAAAAACAGAATATAAATTGAAAAAGATAATTTAAATAAGTAGGCCTACTTGCCCGCTTGTATTTGATGTCATGGTACATTTTCTGTGATTAATATATTTTGAGCTGAAATTTTAACAAATTTTTCACCTGTTGTGAATATATTACGTTAAAGTATTGTATGATCTGTCAATTTCATACTAATTTCTTTTTTTGCGCAATGAAAAAATTTGTTAGGCTACATTTAATAAATATTATTATTATTATTATTATTAGCACCGCGTCTTACTACCCGTTCGAGTTATACGCACTTACGCTAACGTGTAATGATAGGGTGATTGTGAGATGAAATGAAGGACCTACAGTTTAACGTGGAATCCGAACCACGGTGGCGACCTGGCATTCCACATCATTCACAAGATGTCTTGTCAGAGGTGTAGGAAGGGTTTGGAAATCAGATAAATCTGTGCCGGGACCGAGGATCGAACCCCGGCCGCTTTAATAAATAGAATCTGCTAAAATGTATAATAATTTAAGGGGTTTAAGGTTATGTTTTCAAACGAAAAATTTCAATTATTTGTTTATTTGAAATTAATATACTATAATTTATATTCTTTTAAAATTATATAAAATATATTTAAGCCGACTGTCGTGATAATAACTTTATTTTTGGCATAGGTCTACAGTTAGATAATTATGAGTGCTAGGTGAGAAGAGAGTGATTTCTCATCAAGTAAAAAAGATTGTCTAATAGTGCAACTAGCTATCAGTCTAAAAGTTATTGTGGAGTTTAAACAATCATTTCAATGAGATTTTTTCTTCTTAAATCTGCTTTTAACATGTAATGTCTGTAAAGTGAGCTGAAAAGCTCCTTCAAATGTAATTAATAATTTAAAAATTAATTTGATTTGACTTCTTGTGAGTGTGTGATAATAACAATAAAATATGTCAGTGGTCGCATGGTTTAAGGCGCTACTCTCACAGTAGACTATACTGCCGAAGACAGGTGTAATCGAGGTTTGAATATTGGGCTGGTGTACTAAGGGTGATTTTTCCCCCCCAAGATGGTTGTACACTTTCACTCCACACAAACATAGATACACTTCCTCTAAATATAGGCTTAGACTTCCTAATCAATCTCTAATTAGTACATAAACCTATAAAGCCACATCTAGACGTCATTTCTGTAAGTCTGTGATTCGGCCCTAAGAAATTGATACCACAGTATTAGATAGCTCTGTCTGCAAAGTCCAGATTCGTTTGCTCATTCATGTCTGTTCTCTGTTGATTATTATTATTATTATTATTAGCACCGCGTCTTACTACCCGTTCGGGTTATACGCTCTTACGCTAATGTGTAATGGTAGGGTGATTATGAGATGAAATGAAGGACCTACAGTTTAACGTGGAATCCGAACCACGGTGGAGGCCTGACATTCCCCACATTCACAAGATAACTTGTCAGAGGTGAAGGAAGGGTTTGGAAATCAGATAAATCTGTGCCGGGACTGAGGATTGAACCCCGGCCGCCATCATAGAAGTCTGACACCTTACCCCTAGACCACCAGGTCACCTTTCTCTGTAGAAGTTGAAGTTGGTTAACTCTTTGAACTTTCTTAAGACAAGTTAAAAGACTTAATAAAAAACACCAATGATAGCTAATAGCTATGCTTGCTTTGTTTACATACAGATTATTAATACATGTATTTATTTTGCACTTTCAAGCAAAAGCAAACACTTGTTAAATTAATAGTACAAATCGTGTTTTTATAAATTTATTGTGAGTGTACATTTCGACTATATCCTGAAAGTTTTTCAAAAATAGTTGTTTAGTTTAACTTAGTTTATGATCTGACTTCTGGGCGCGTGTTCTTACGAAGAGTTTTATTGGTCAAAGTCTCCAACTATCTCATTGGTTCGCATGGTCACGTGATTAAGGATCCGAGTTGTTTAAACTGTAGACGCGAATATAATTTCTTTAGGACGACAGATACGGACTACGTATGTGTTTTGGCCTAAACAGTAAACTCTTATAGGTACACGGTGAT
This sequence comes from Timema monikensis, assembly GCA_902151445.1. NCBI lineage: Eukaryota > Metazoa > Arthropoda > Insecta > Phasmatodea > Timematidae > Timema > Timema monikensis. The sequence goes on along the minus strand of CABFVZ010002391.1, from coordinate 11,705 downwards.
AAAAACAAATGAAATATTTAAATATAGTGATAAAACAAAGAAATACTATATATTATATGAGCAATAGTGTCTGTCCTAACACTACCAACGAAACAACATAAACGCAACTAAGAGAGAAATCAAATGTGCACGGTCAAATGACAATATTACAAGCTATATATCATTTATCTATGATTACAAGTCTGTGCCCGACAGACGATTAGCTGGTGCGAAAGCGTCTGATTGTAGCCAAGTCATAAACCACCTAAGATTGTGTGTTTGATTGATTTCGACCATTGACCACTAACCTGATAGAATAACACAGTATGCCCAAGAAAATGAGACATCTATTGCATTTCTTACCGAAGATTCTTTGAAATGAATCAAACTAGAACGAGATTGAGAACACTGACCAAACCCATTAAAACCACACAAATATAATTTCATATTGACTTTTAAGTGTTATTTGTTAAGTCCTATTTACTAACATCGTATCCGTAAGGTACTAAGTGTTCCGTAAAAGATCGATTCAAAGATAAGATATATAAGTATTTGAACCGCCACTATATGTTAGAAAGTAGAATCATGTATCTAGCGCTTACGGCGTTAGCACCATAAACTAAAAGATTTGAAGCGGAAAGTTTGAGTGTACGTTATTTTTATTGATTGCCAGTAACTTCCAATTTATCTTAAATAATATTCCATAGGGCCAATTTTTTTAATTATAACATTCATAATAATGGAATTATATGCCTGAACATACATTTCAAGACTGGGCTATTTTTTTAAATCTTAAATGACAATCTGAGATTCAGGGTTGAGAAAAACCTGTTTTTTTTTATTTTAATATAGTAAGGAAAGGAGTAATAAGACACATAATAAAGGGAAACAATAATGCGACAATGTAATTCTTGGCAACAATACTGTATAAACTAGCCGGTTGGAAAAAAAAAACTTTGTGTAGAAAGAATGGAAAGTGGTGGAAGAAGGAGAGGAGAGCATGCATCAAATTTCTGGCAAGCCAGATGCAGAATTGATTAAATACAAAAAATAAGAACTTTTGTTATTTTGCTCATTATTCACCAAAGATCAATCACTCGGTTCCCAAAAATGGTTAAATTTGTGCGCCAAATAAGTACATTACTGGTCACTTGTCAGCACACAAGTGTATTTTCGTTCATGAAAAGGAACAAACACCCGTGTGATCACATTTACTGATGTATTATTAATCTATTTTGAACGTTAATTCAAGAAGAGAGCTAAAGCCACTCACGCACTTGATGCAAATATAAGGTTTCAAATTTTTGATTAAAAAAATATGTATTTTAGCATTTTATATAATCTTGATTATATTCTTGTTATATTAAGAATTTTAAAATCTAGATTTTTGAAGTTATACTTCTTTAGGCGCGTTATGAAAAAATGATGAGAGTCAAATTTTAAGATGCGCGCGCATCACTGTAACACAAAAGTAACAGGTTGAAGGTAAACCGCTCACTAAGTCTCGAAAAAAAAAGCTACCAACAAAATAGAAATAGAACCTCTGTTAGTCGCGCATGTTGGTACGCTCATAGAGAAATGTATACTGTGTTATTCCTTTCTCCATGGTACGCTCGTCGCCTCTGATCACTGTTTTCATATATATAATATTTATCCACATGTTTCTAGTTTCTACATTCACAACACGTGTTTTAGTTTCATACAAGTGCGAATTATATATGTGCTAATAAATTATATTCAGTAGTGATTTAAATTGAATATTTTGATTAATATTATTTACTATTCGTAAATATTAGTGAAAAAAATTGTGCTTATAGACTTTTTCAAGTGCTCCAATATAATTGAGGTTAACTATTCGTATGTATTATTTATTGATATAAATTAAAATATTATTATTTAACATAATTAATACTAAATATTGTCATTTTATTGTAATTAATTATTTGCATGCAATTAAAAACTATTTTTTAATGATGCCAAAGAAGTATAACTTCTCGCGCGCGTACATAAGTACACACACCAATTTTTTTTTTCATTTGATGTGGTGAAATATTGTTGAATTTATGAAACGCGAACTCCTCATTATTTTCAATGTTTTATGTGGCTATTATGGCCAAACGAGTTTGACACACCCGAGTTATATAATATAAATCTCTATTCTAAGTTACCATAAAAAAAACCCATTCCAAACAGCTTCTAAATGTGTTTAGTATTCTTAATTAGTTTTAGCCTCTAACGGTTAGAGGACTATATTCTTCCTAACCTTCCGCCACTAAGTGTTTGGATTTTATGTTACCCAAACCATCTCTCATAAGCCATTCTATTAAAACAAAGTACTAAAATTGTAAATAAATTATTTTGTACCAATTCTCAGTCGGTTATTGAAAGTAAGTAACAATAAATAGAAGCATCCTCTCCGAGAGGAATACCGAACATGAGAGAGGGGAGGAAATTTCTCGATTAATTGCTCACAAAGTGATTTCAAGTTTTTATTGGTATCTTGTATTTTATAAATTATAATTAATTTGTAAATTAACACAGGTCTTAATATTATAACGAAACATATTCATTATTTTACATAGTTTACACCCTTTAGCTCAGCAATTTTCCACCTTTTTCAACTCACAGCACACTTAACGATGTACTTAAATTGATTGCCACGGCACACCATAAGTTTTTTTTAAAGAGATATTTATAATTAAAAAAAAGTATTAATGTTAGTCGTGATTTTCAAAAGGCTTATTTTTGAAATTTATGTTAGCATTTTCACTATTCCAATTATTGTAATGGCATATCACTGATAAAAGACGTCATTTAAAAAAAACCTATGGTGTATTTCATTGGCCTCAAAAACGTGACCCTTCCTCTCTATCATTATTACACATCATATTTTGTCTGAATGAAATAATTAAAAATCCTGTTTGCTATATAGGTAAAAATCGTATTTCTGCGATGTTTTATATTTATTATAAGTTTAAAGAAGGTAAGATTTTTTAAGAAATATAAACATGATTATAAATGAAAAGTATTTGCTCGGAGGATCATCGGCGAGGAGGGAAAGATTCACATTGGATGGGTGCGATGCCGCATCAAAGAGGTGAGAAGACCCATAAAGTGCTTCAAGTGTTGGCACTTTGGACACCTCGCCTCCAGATGCATGAGTGAGGTCGACAGATCCAGGCACTGCATTGGATGCGGTGAGAACGGCCACAAAGTTGCCTAATGCACAAAGGATGCGCGTTGTATCCTGTGCATGGAAAAAGGGAAGGAGGTGAACTGCGACCACGTAGCCCGTAGCAGCAGGTGTGCAGTCTTTAAGGAGGCACTTCAGGCGCTAACCGCTAATTGTCGATGAGAGTACTTCAGCACAACCTCAATCAATGCGAGGCGGTACAGGACCTGCTCATACAGACTGTGCGTGTGCTGAAGCCAGATCGTTTGGTCATTTCGGAACCGTATAGGCAACTCAGCACTCAACCCTGGGTGTCTGATTCTATCGGAAAAGCTGTAATTTGGTCCTACGGTTAATCCCCTTTTCAGGACGTTGTCACAACACAGAGAAGGGCTTTGTCAGAGCTGAGCTGCGGAATATCCATTTCTACAGCTGTTATTCTCCACCTAGCCTAACTCTCGATGAATTCACCGACTTCCTTAACAGGCTGGTCGAAGATGCGAAAGAGCGCTTCCCCGTGGCAATCGTGGGAGACTTTAACGCTTGGGCAGTTGACTGGGGGAGTAAGGAGACAAACCCAAAAACTCGAGTGCTACTTGAGGCAATGTCCTGTCTGGATGTCGTCTTAATGAATAGCGGTAGAGAACCGACTTTCATGAGAGGAGAAAGGAGCTCTATTGTGGACCTTACGTTCATCAGCAGCAGTCTTGAAAGAAGAAACAGCTCGTGGAAGGTGACTGATGTCTACAACTATAGTGATCATCGGATGATCTCCTGGTAGGTATCGGTCGACCGGAAAAGTTCCGGACCAGCACCAAAGAAGAAAAACTCACTTGGTTGGAAGACTAGCATATTTGACCCGAACCTCTTCCGCGCAGCACTGGACGATGAACCAATGGGAGAGGGTAGCGCCACGCAAAGGGTAGAGGAGGTTATGAGGCGGGTCACCGAGGGCTGCGATGCCACGATGCCTCGAAAGCGCGCCACAAACCAGCGTCCCCAGATGTATTGGTGGTGGAACCACAGGGTTGCTTCGCTTCGCCAGGCGTGTATTCGCGCAAAGAGACTATCCCAGCGTGGTCGTGGGAAACCGAATTCCGATCAACTGGAGGCGGAGCACAAGGCGGCAAGGCGGCGGCTTGCCAAAGCCATCAAGGGCAGGAAGAGACAGTGCTGGGATGATCTCTTGGTAGAGGTGGAAGGTGATCCATATAAGGTGGTCATGACCCGGCTGAAGAGCCAGCCGACGCCCCCACCAACGTGCCCAGGCTTACTGAGTCAGATCGTCTCAGCGCTTTTTCCGCCGCAGCCCGAATGCGTCCACCATATCGAGCAGGATAAGGAGGATACGATCCCGCTTGTGACAGCTGAAGAGAGCGTGCGTGAAAGTGCGAAACACGAAGGCCCCAGGGCTGGACGGTATCCCCAACGTTGCGCTCAAGGCAGCCATTAACGCAGTGCTAGGAATGATCCTGGACAACACATGTCTCCAGGAGGCCACCTTCCCTCAAAAGTGGAAGCAGCAGAGACTGGTGCTCCTCCCCAAGGGGAAAAAACCGCCGGATGAACCTTCATCCTACCGTCCACTCTGCATGGTTGATACAGCTGGCAAAGTCCTGGAACGAATAATTCATAAGAGAATCGGGAAAGTAACTGAGAAAAACTATCAGATAAGCAGTATGGTTTCCGCAAAGGGCGCTCCACCGCTATTGACCTGGTGGTGAAACTTGCAAGGGATGCGATCTCCGGTGACAGGTGGAAGAACGGTGAGAAGCAATACTGTCTAGTAGCGACGCTCGATATCAAGAACGCCTTCAATGCAGTCAGGTGGGACTGCACCATGGAGGCACTAGCGGAGATGGATGTTCCAGGATACCTGCAGAAGATGGTAGCTAGCTACTTCACCGACAGGATTCTCAAGTACGACACGGAGTACGGTTCACAAGAGTATCGGGTAACTGGGGGTGTACTTCAGGGCTTCTTGGGCCTCTCTTGTGGAACATCATCTATGATGGACTTCTGAAGCTCGTGCTACCAAGAGAAGTGACACCCGTGGCTTTCGCTGATGATGTCGCTCTTGTCATTGTAGGAAAACACCTAGAGGACATCAGCAACCTCTTTGAGGTCACATTCACGAGGATTCACCAGTGGTTGGATTCGGTTGGTCTGAAGCTGGCAGAGCACAAAACCGAGGCAGTATTGATCACCAGCAGGAAGAAGCTTGAGACGATCTCACTGCACGCAGGTAAGCATGAGATCACGTCCCAGCCGTGCATTCGGTATTTGGGGGTGATGCTCAACTCGAGACTCAACTTTAAGCAGCAGGCGGGGCATGCCAGTGCCAAGGCGTCTGTGATTGGGGCTATTCTATCACGGCTCATGCCCAATGTGGGAGGCCCCAAACAAAGAAGGAGAGCACTCCTGTCATCAGTCGTCACGTCAGTCCTCACGCATGGCATTTCCATATGGGCCGATGTACTGACGCTCCAGGAGTCCCGTCGTAAAGTGGCACTAGTATACCGGCTGAGCGCTTTAGGAATAGCAAGTGCGTTCCGCACGGTATCAGAAGATGCGGTGTGCGTTATCGCCGGAGTGCTGCCGATTGGGGTCTTGGCGGAAGAGCGGAAGACCCTGTATCGTCGCAAAGGTCTACATCGCTGAGCGCAGAGGAGTTGAAGAGGCAGGAGCGGCGAAGCAGTCTCCAACGATGGCAGCGGCTGTGGGATGCTTCCACCAAGGGGAGATGGACTTACAGTTTTATTCCCGAAGTGGATAGGTGGTACAACCGCAGCCACGGGGCTATCAATTACTACTTGACACAGATGATCTCAGGACACGGGTGCTTCCGGGCATACCTATACACGTTTAAGTATGAGGATTCCCCGGAGTGCCCCACCTGTCGCGGAGTAGAGGAGAATGCCAAGCACGTGTTTTTCACGTGTCCTCGGTATGATACCCAGCGTGGAAAACTGGAGGTCACAGTAGAGGGAAAGATTACGCCGGAAAACTTAGGGGATATGATGGTGTCGTCAGAGGCAGCGTGGGAGGCGACAAGCACGTTC
>CABFVZ010002390.1:77299-113965 GCA_902151445.1 Timema monikensis | reverse complement strand
AAAAAAAAAAAAGGTTTGAGATGTGAAACCGGTTTTAATCTATCGAAAACAAATAGAACTCTTCACTAAATGTTTCTTGGTATTTAAAAAAAATTCAGTTTTGTAGAAATATGTATGCTAGAAAATAAACATATTTTCATCCGTACCAATGACATTTACACATTGAATAATTAATATTTTCAAAGAATAGTCACATCACTTATATCATTACAATGTTCAAATTATTTTCTTTGTATACAATTTTAATCTGATGGTCTTCATGTTATTCATTAAGTTATAAAATTAGTAATGAGTTATCAAATTCAAAATCTAATAAAGACTAAGCAATTAAAAATATGTATTTGATAAAACTTATAATTCAATAATTTTATCATATTCATTATTTAATACAATAGATGAATAGCATAGGTATGATCGAAAAAATCTTAAATATATTTTTCTATACAATTTATAACCCTACTACATTTGTGGCTGTAGAACAGTGGTCAGATGGGTAAAGTAAATGAGGTGTAGCAAAAATAATCTAATAAAAAACTTATGTAGACAAACATGTATAATATGAAAGATTAAATTTTAAATTCAAAATTGAAAAAAACTACAATTAAATATTTCTTTCTAAATATTTAGGACTTTTGATTCAAAATTGGACACCTGACACTTTTTTTCTTTTTGTCAGTAGATCATCTATTTTTTTTAGATGTTGTTATAACCAGGGGTCACCAATCTGGAGGACGCATGGGCATCCGTCGGCCTTTTTTTGCATGTGCCCACCAAGATATTCATGCTGGAATGTATTTCTCTTTGGAAATAAAAAAAAAATAGACAAAATTTATTGACACATTTTTATAAATGTAAAGAATTGCCAGAAACTGTTGTTTTGATAGAGAATTATATGGTAGAAATGTAGAAAATTTGGGAGATGTGTTCAATCAAAGATGTGGACAATTTCCTGAAATTGAGCTAATTGTATATATTTTTTTAAATCAATTTATTATCGTGGATATCAGTATAGTTGCGAAATACAATGTACGAAACGAATGTTAAAGAATTGGAATCAGAGATTTTGAAACTACAGAACAACTTTTCCTTAAAGGCTTGCCACACAGACAAACAGTTCTAGAAACTAGTGGAGCTCACAAAATGTCTGTTGAGTATTATCTTTACGGTGAAGATTAAATAAAATTTTTAGATCATCTTTTCTGGGCAAATAAGCTCTCTTTGGGAAGTGAAAATTATGAAAAATAAATATAGATTAGTTTCAGATTTTAATCTAAAGAGCTGTTTAAGAACTGCACTGTCAAATTATGATTAGAATTTTTTTTTAATCAATGAAATGCAGTTTCAACCGTCACATTAAAAATCCCATATTGACATACTTACTTTTTTTCTGAATGTTTCATTAAAAAATATTTTCTTTGTAAGGATTTTTTAGATTAATCTATCTATATGTGAAAATATATATGTACACACCCGCTAAAAATTTAAGAAATTGGGAATAATATGTGTCCTTAGTAACATAAAGGTTGGCGACCACTGCTATTAACTAATCTATTATTTTTTTAAACACTGTGCGAGCCAAACTAAACAAATCTCTGGACCATGGACCACATTCCACCTGCTGTAAGAACAATGTTATAAATAATACACAGTTTTCATCACACTGTTGAGAACATCACTATTTCACTCATTTTTCTATATTTACAAACTTTTCCTGTTAAAAATAAAGAATTAATATCTACTGCACAATATGATCACATAGTATTTTAACATTATTAGGAATATCTACAGTAAAAATACACTGGGAAGTTGGGCTTAGTTAGACACTACAAAATAATTAATTATTTTAATTTAAATTATGTTAATTATGTTATTACCATTAATACTATTGGTCATACATGACAGATGGTAATTAAATTATTTACTGTGTGAATGTATTCAATTTGTTTTAGTAAGTTTCAAGTCTCACAGCGTTGTTTGTTCATAGAGTGTACTGCATTTTTATTAAAATTCACTTTTGCCATCCTGTTTCTATAGGATATAAATTTAACTTAAACCATTGATAGCAAGGTTGGTAAGGTATCTAAAACGCTTAATCCCCTGTTTTTTTAAAGGTTTTATTTGTTTTCCGAGTGTGTATCAAATCAGGACAACATATATGATCATTCACTATAAAGACAAATCTGTTTGACAACAATATTTGACTCAGCAGTAGCGAACATCATCAATAGTTCCCTAGGGAAGACAATTTTTTTTAAAAGTTTGGGTGTTTGTTTATGTGTCGCAGCCCCCGGGAGAGTTGGAGGAGCGTCTCAAGCGTCTCGAGTCGGATAAAGACTCGCTCCAACTACAAGTGACGGTATTGAACCAGCAGATTGAGGCTCAGTCTGACAAGATAGCTGACCTGGAGAAGATGCTGGATGAGAAGAAACAACAGCTGGGCAGCACTGAGGAGGTTCTGCAAAGGGTGAGAGATTGCAACAAAATATCTGCCAACTCGATCCATTAATATACACAACAATATAACAACTCTTATGATTTAGTGGTATCTTTGATTGCTTTATTAATTCTCAAAGCTTATGTGAAACTTCAAAATGTTCATCTCTAATTTGAATTTTATCGACATTCATATTTAAGTCAAAATTTTGAATCTTAATCTATAAAAGATTTAGACATTCTACCGACTGAGCTAAGGTTGTCAGACAAATCATTTAAATATGTTGTTCAATAGAAGAGCATTCAATATACATAGCGTTTGGTTAAAACTTATACTTTGTTTCCAAATAGTAGTTTATTTATGAACAACTTTTCAATATTTGTATTTTTATTTCAACTTTTTAGTTTTATAATGTTACATTTATTTATGTTTAGCAATTTATTTGAGTTTTATCTTATTTTGTGTTCTGTTTTTTTCATTTCTGAGCACTAGGTCTAACGTTCTTCAAAAATATTTGTTTAGATTTCTAAGAGCTATTAAAACAAAACTATAACATATCAATTATGTGTTTAAGAAAATGATGTTTGTATATTAAATTTTGTTGGAAGAAAATACAATTGACTATTGGGTATTTTAAATACATTTGTCAGGAGTTGCTGTCAAGGTCATCACTGGAGACCCAGAAGCTGGAACTTTTGTCTGCCTTGTCTGATCTGAAGTTGCAACAAGCCACAGTAGAGCGCGAGAACCTGGAACTGCGTGAGAAACTGGGGGATGAAAGGAGACGGAACAAGCCCCCCGCGGGGCCCCGGGCAGCTCTGCTGGCCACCTCCACACCCAACAACAGTCATATAACAGCTCAGGTACATTTCATTGCAAGTAACTTAGTTTAACGAACTAAGAGGGTAGTGCGACTGAACCTGACCAGGAAAGCCTGTTGTTTGATCCCGATTGTATTTTAAACATCCCTCCCTAGGATTAGATTGGCATATAATAATTTTATTCTACCCTCTCTTCACAACCCTACTAGACCAAGTCATTTTATAAGTTTGTGCTTAACATATGTAAATATTACTCGCTTTATTGGCTGAATGGTATAAGGTGTCACTTTATCATTAGATTGACCTGCTTATGACGGGGAGATTGAGATTCAAATCCCTTTCGGGTCTACTGAGGATGGCTTTTCCTAAATGGTTTCTCACTCTCCTTCCACACAAATGTGTGTAGAGCCTGTTCATGATAGGTTTTTACCCGGATGACAGTTCAAAAATAAAATGTTTAGGTTTTCGGTTGCCAACACTTGTAAAAGATCGCTCTTTTGTTATAAATGTTAAGTTTTTTAATGACCTATTATATTTTACATTTAAAATAAAGTAAACTTAAGTTTTCTCATACTATTTCATTACTTTTAATAATCTCTTTCTATCCAACCCAAAACAATATTTTAAACATAATTAAAAGTACTTATTCTTAGTTTTAGAATATTATCTATGATGTGTAATATAGTGCATACACTAATACCCTTTAATACAGGCATCGTATTTACTTAGAAAAGCTAAAATACTTGTGTGTATATATATATATATATAAAAATTTTCATATTTTGAAATATTTAACTGAATAAAATATGTTTATCCACTGCGTGGGTGCATCATTGTAAAAAACTTGTTTCCGTAATTTTCAACCACACGGTTTAGATTTGTTGTTCGCCATTTTGAAGCTATTTTCGTTAGACCTTTTGTGAAAGTGATGTGAATAATATTTTTTTTTATGGGGAATAAAATGATAAATAAGCTTTGTGCCTGACCTCAAATAAATATATAAATAATATTGGCCTAAATTACTGTGGTTAACTATCACATTCATCTATTATCATCTGTTTTCATTACAGTTATCTAAAGTGATGTTGTCAGCTGTTGGTGTAGGGATATATTAGGGACTATTTCTAGTAACTTTTGAGCTGTCATCCAAGTAAACTAAGGTTGTGAATGAATGATTGATTACCGCCTAAATGATTCCTTCCTCATCACTACTCCATTAGAGTAGGCTAATCATCATACGTGTATTGCCTGAACAGTTATTAAGACACACTAATATATATTTTATCTCCGGTATTGGGCTTATTTTTGTTAGTTCATCTAAATGCATTAAACTTATACATTCCCATATGTATATTATATTAGTATTATTGTTTATTTGAGCTTTTAACAACTGGTCTAAGGTCACATGAAGGGTGAATTTTAACTAAAATAATTTATCACCTGGAAAGAAGATTGAATATAAAATAGCTAATAAAAAATGTATAGATTAATCTGAATCTTCCCATTGTATATCTAAATATAGACTCGACTATCTAAGATGTATCTAAATATAAACTCGACTATCTAAGATTTAATTCAAAAAAGTCTACCAATTCAATTTCTGATTATTAATCATCAACTGTTTTTGTTACCATATTGGAAGTTAAGTGAATGATTACAATTATAACGTGTGTTTAAACAGGAAGGACAGAGAAGATTGTAATTTAATAAAAAGAAGAGTCATAGTCCTTCAGACTCTTTCTCACAACCTGCGCTAAAATATTTAATAAACAATCAAATAGAATAATAGTACACCAATAGTAGAAGTTATTACACTGCTTCTTAAAGCCATTTGATTCAAAGTGTAACCAAGAGTTATTTAAATAGGATTATTTCTATACACATCTAACATTGATTGTTTTATTATAAAAAATGTAGTTGATTACAAAATCAATTCATATTGACATTTGCTTTTATTGCAGTCAACCAAACCATGACTTCTATAGTTTAAGAGTTTTACTTATAAAATTATAATCCCATAACGTTTAACCTCTATTATAACCTTCATTCATTGAATGTCTCCAGCCTAGTAAAATGCCTCCTTTCCCTTTCCTTCCACTCGTCTCTTCTCACTGGCACACTTGCAGTTATCTGTCCTCCTGTCTCTTTCTTGGTCTCCCTTGTGGTATTTTTCCTGTATACTTCATCTCCATCATTCTCTTTGGTATTTCTTTTCTCTTTTTAGTTATTTTGTAGTTATATTTAGTAATGAGTGTTATAAGGACGATAGACTAACTTCACCAGATAAGGAAGATTAATTTTTTTTAACTCATACTTTATTATTAATTCACTTTCATTAACTACAAAATCTTAATTAATACATTTTCACATATAATTATCTCCATACATTATGACTTTTACTTGTCTAGTCATACAATATGTTTTCAATGTCAATCAAACCATCTTTTACATAAAATTTAAATGTCAGTTTATACTCTATAATCAATTAACAAGTCATTCAATTAATTCATGTTATTTATTCTCTTTTATGAAATCACATGGTTACTAAATAGTGTCTTAAACTTTTCATACATTGGTTTTAATTTGTCATTTGTTATAATTTTTAATACTCTATAATAATGATCACAACCTCATCTATTTCATCTATGACTTGATGTATTGTAATTTGTATTGTAAATTGTTATTGTAATTTTGACTAGGACCATTAGAAATTGATTTGTTATTTGACTACTTGTTGCGGCAGTTATTCCCTAAACAAGTTTTTTCTCTCTTTATTAACCATATACATTTTATATTCTGAAAATTGAAAAATGACATCTGGATACGAAAATCGAACCTGGGACCTTTGGCTTAGTACGCCAATGCTCTAACCACTGAGCTATCCAGGAATCGTCCCATGCCGTGTCCAGATGTCATTTTTCAATTTTAAGAATATGATATCTAGATGGCGTAATCCTCACTAAAAGTATAAATAACAGCTTTGGCTATTTGATTCTCATCTACATTTTAAATTAAACTAAATATTTCTTAACTTTATAGTCTTTTCTTTTTCATACTTGTTACATGCCCATACCATCCCAGTCTTGACTCCCCTAATATCTCATGTACAACCTGTACCCCCACTTCTTCCTTGTCAATTTAATTCCTAACACATTAGTGTAATTAATACCTAATCATATAACCCAAGTAGGTAGTAAGACACAGAGCTAAGTATTATTCGTTCCTAATCCTGTCAACACATACAATCTTAGCAACATAACTTTTTTTAATTAAATTAATATCCACCCAATCAAATAATACCAACTTTTTGGGATCTGCTCATTATTCACTTTTGTTGTTTTATGTTGTCAGCTATTAGGTGGGTCCCCTTCTCCGAGCCCTGTATCATCACACTCAGATGGCAGTCCTCGAAGATTGGGTCATCATCCCAACAACCCGGAAGACTTCAAGGACATCCCCCCTCCTCGTGTAGGTGACATTGATAACATTATCTAGTAGGGATGTCAATCTTAATTTAGATGCACACCAAAGCCAAGTTGAAGATAAGGTTTTTGTTGACAGCAGTATCTCAAACTTTCAAACTGTCCATACATGTATCTTAGTAAAGAGAAAGACTTAAAAAAAACAAGCAAAGTACACAATAATATTTTATGATGACATATATAAATTTATCTATGTTTACATTGTAGGTGATTAATCACTATTCTGTGTTAAATACTATTTAATAGCTGTTCTAAAAATGGTCATAGTGTCACCCTCCAGACATAGGGGCATAACTGACTTTTGACGAATTTTCATTAGGGATAGAGAAACTATTTACACTCACAATCATCTGTTAATTTATCCAAGACACATGAGTCTCAACGTGTTAAAATTTTGTAGTTTTTGCATGAATGTTGTATCAACATAATCATCTTGGATTTGTTTAATTTTTTATGTTGCTTGGTAAGATTTTTTTTTTTCTAATGTAGATACACCTCTTTGTGTGATTTAATATAGCACTCAGCCCAAACACTTCTAGAATTACACCCATAGTCCTACATAAACTATAAAATGTTTCTCGTAACAGTGTTGGATGGATTTTTATATTTAATAACATTTGTCAAAAAGTAAAGAATACAAAATGTATGATATAGAATAGAACAATGAAAGTTAAAGTCACTTTTAGTTAAGTTATAATAGTTTCTTATAGTAAAAATGAAATGTATACTCTCAATATTACAAGGTTTTTCTTTATAAAATAGGTATATTAAAATGAAACCTATAATAACTAAAAGTAATGAAAATGAATATCACTTAAATAATAATTATTATTATTAGCTCCGCGTCTTACTACCCATTCGGGTTATACACACTTACGCTAATGTGTAATGGTAGGGTGATTGTGAGATGAAATGAAGGACCTACAGTTTAACGTGGAATCCTAACCACGGTGGAGGCCTGGCATTCCCCACATTCACAAGATGTCTTGTCAGAGGTGAAGGAAGGGTTTGGTAATCAGATAAATCTGTGCCGGGACCTTAAATAATTAACTGAACTCCAAACATGTTTCATTTGACAGCTGTTTATTACAAAAAAAAATCACTCATTCTTCTCAATGAGGCAAAGAATAATAGAAATGTACTCATATTTCCTAATAATGGGATTGTTACCTCGACAAAGCGAGATGAGGTTGTCATACTTTTCTTTGTGAAGAGGAATTCTGTTTGTATCAAGTTTTCTCAATTTACCACTAATGTTTTTTTTTTGTCTGTTTCTTCCCTTTGACATTTCTACTTCCTCTGTGGTCAATAAATTATAAATTTTTTAAATGTTTACCACAAATAAACATTTTGCAAAAAAGGGCAAGCATTTATTCCTTCTTGTGTACAATATTTAACTTGGCACATTCAACAGTGTACAACGAATTCTTGTCCGAGTCGTCGAAAGCATATGATGACTCAATATTGTATTAATTATGGTTGTCTGTCACACCTGGGTTATTATTTTCCACCGATCTTTCACTATTGGTAAATTCTTCTTTATTTCTTTCAGCTTTCTTATTCTGTGCTTTATTAATGATATGATTACAGCAAGAAGACAAAGTTTTAAAACATTCCCAACATAGAAAGACATTGCAAAATGGGTGTGGATTGAATATTTTTTTAAAACAACCTCGTAAATCACATTCTGCTGTGTACGGTGGCTCGTTCTCATTTTTTTCCCCTTTCTTCTTCGATTTGTTTGTTACTATTTATTTTATAGATTACACTTGTAAGTACAATTATTTTTGCTAAGGGCTCACCGTCACTATCATCTATCCCAATTTTAAGCCTAGCAGATTTAGCAAAGGGCTTATTACCCAAACTGTCACTATAACCACTTTCATTTTCTTCTGTGAAAATGATAACACCATAGTACGAAAGACCATCATACATCATATTTACATTGGCACCTTTTTTCAAAGTTTTTGTTCTCTGTCCCATCTTCCCATTTAATGAGAACATCCATTTTTTTTACTTCAAGTCAATCGGAAATAAATGGAAAATAATATTACATAAAACCAATTTGTATTAATGTTTTATATAATACAAATTATAAAATAAAAAAGATATAGAAATATTGTCATGTAAATACACCTCTCCATCAACACACATTAGTGCAAATGTTGCAAAGTTTGTTCAGGCATATTGCAAGATCATAATATCTTCACTTATGCCTGTACGTTTGAGATAGATAGAGTCAAAATTCAGTAACACTGAAAAATCAAACCTCTATAAGTCTCTTATTATTAGAGATACAGATATGCAGATTTTAGACACTATAGGGAGCACTAGAAGTATTCATATGCCAGCGTAACTGCAAACATCGATTTTTGTCGATTACATTCCTACATCATTAGGGCGATGATATGTTGAGATATGTCTTATTTAGTGAGATATCTCAAATAGATTAATAATTTTTCATTTTCTTCTTCCTTCAAATTATTTTGCTGAAGTCAAGTCATTTAGGTATCAAAGTCAGAATTTTCAATACCTTGGTTCTTGGCTCTCAGATTCCATTCAATTAAAGTTAGGTATCATATTCATACAAAATGGCAATATTCATAATTGGGTCATTTTTCTTTGTGATGATTAAATTTCTTTACCATCTCTCTGTATAAACGGTGATTTGTAAATATATTCAACAGTTTCTCTGTGTTTTAGCTAGCCTGTAAAAATAAAAATGGTTGTTTTGTTTAAGTTTTTTCTACTATTGACATTTTTTATGTTTTATTATTATTTTCAAGTAGATAATAGCATAGTACCCCAGATCCATCTCTTATAATCTTGGTGTTTACAATGCACTTCATCTTCTGGTATGAGCTAGAGCAAGTTGTTACTTTCATTGATCTGTCTCTCTCTCTCTCTCTCTCTCACTTATGGCTCTGACAAATATAAAAATGGCTGAGGTATGAACGATACTAGTAATAACATTCAATATACAGTCAGTCCCTTTGATGAATGAAGCAAAGGCTTGTAGAGCCAGTTAATGCTGACTAAATGAGGAAAGCAACAAGAAACTACCTCACTCCTTATTTCCCTAGTACGCCTCTTGAGTGCTGCCTAGGCTTTACAGCTGACAGTGGAACTGTTGAGGATCCAACTAACCTTCGAGTTGAGTAATATTTATACATACAGCATATATATACATAACATATTTTTATTTTGAGGAGGATGAATGGAAAAAGATTGAAATTGTGGATGTTTGAGGAATCAAGTATCGAAGGATCACGATTAAAATTTATAATAATATAGCATTTTACACTCACATTGACCGCTTCGGTAGCCGCATGATCTAAGGTAGGGTTCGCAAACTCAGAGTCCACAGGCCGAAAACATAACCGATTGGTCCGAAAGTCTTCAAATGCTTTAATATTACGGTTACTACGGGTCCTGCAGCCATATGAACACAAAACATAATAGTCCAATTCTAGTGTGTCCATAATTTTGAATAATAAAAAGCACACAGAACAATTTCAAACCGTGCTTATTTTATGATCACTTTAATTAGTTGATTGTGGGCAATTTTATTTACACAATTTAATTAATATTGCTTTGAGTATTTTGCAAACCCAAATAAACATCTGGGGGAATATAAGTTAGTAAATATTTTAAATATACATTAGTGATTTTAAATGGTACATAACATAAAATAGGCTGTGGTCCACAACACACTGCGAACTAGTAATCTGACTCTTCTATAGGCTGTGGTCCACAACATACTGCTAGCCAAGTTATCTGACCCTTCTATAGGCTATGGTCCACAACATACTGCGAGCTAAGTTATCTGACCCTTCTATAGGCTGTGGTCCACAACATACTGCGAGCTAAGTTATCTGACCCTTTGAATAATTTGAGTTTGAGACCACTGGTCTAAGGCATAACTCTCGCAATAGATTAGGGAGATCAGGGAGATCGAGGTTCGAATTCCGGTTGGGTTTGCTAAGGCGAGTTTTCCCTAAATGTTTTTCTAATTTCCCTCAACTCAAATGCAGGTACATTTCCTCTAAATTCAACCTCACTCCCAGTAGCCGGCAATCTAACCTCTTGCGAGAGTTGCGCCTAAGACCATACAAGCACACTTGTAAAAGGTCATGTGTGGTTAATTTTGGTCCAACATTTCATATTATATAAATAGTTTTAAACTCTGCAATGTTTTTTTTTATTTTCTATATGTACTAAATAAAGTTCACTATGGAATATATATTATAGAATAATAAATAAATAAAATATAATTGCAGAAAATAAAAAACAAATAAAAGTAAAAAACACAAAACAGTTACTAATATTTCAATATTTGGATGCCATTTTATTAAATCTTTCTCAGGACGTAGACTGTTCGTAATAGTATTATAAGTACAACTTTCTTAGGTAGATGGCATGTGCCTTCACAATATCAAAGTGTTTGTAAATAAGCATTGGTGTTTTCTACTTTTATTTGTGCTTTCTTTTCTACAACTATTCTATAATATATTTTTATTTTATAAGATGATATACATTTTATTTGTAGACACCTCCCACCAACTACCGGCGTAAAGTGGAGCATTACGGCAGTTTACCGCGCCACCGCAATGGTATGAATGGCTCCATTGTCTGCAGCCCTGCGTTGGATGGCAGCCCTCTTGTGTCGAGCGGAGTGCCGAGGAAAGGCGTAGCGTTCGGTAAAGGACTTAACTCTTTCCTTCCTTTTCACGTGCAGCAACATCACCTGCACCTGCAGCTGCTCCAGAGGAGAGTGGGTGCTGATAAGAGTTACTCTACCCCAAACTTAGGTGACCCGCCACTCTCTTAGCCTGCTGCATTTCACTGGCTGTCTTGAGTGTGCATTATGGAGCTCCAATAAACACTGCATGACCACTACCAGGGGCTGCATGACTATTATAAGTTTACCAAACGACACTTTTGAGTTTAAGAGGGGACAGCATTCGTTATGAACAACAGCTTTTACTTTGATAAACATTATAAAATATATAGGGAAGTGTTATTAATATTTTTATATTTTACTTCCCATACTGTAGTGAGAAATGGGCATTTCCCTTGTTGACCTTGTTAGGAAACTTGAGACCCCTTTTAATAGAGAAATTAGATAAAAATAACCTATAGTCAGAAGTGATGCCTTGTACAAAGTTGATTCGAGCTCAAATTTAAATTTTTCCACCGACTCTTGAATTTGAATCTTAAAAAGCCAGGTTAACATGAAAGCTTAAATTTGATCACATTCATTACTATTATTTTTTATTCAATTCTTGTTTTGTTCACATTAATTTTTGGTTGTTTTAGCAAATAAAAATCATAACTTATTGCCAACATATTTGTTACAATGTGAATTTACATTCATTTAAGTGTTATAAAAATAATTTTGGGTTTAGTTGACTTGTTAGGTTTGCCCTATAAATGTTTTGGGCCAAACCTCTAGGAAGCATGATTTAAGATCTAAAAAATTATGGTAGAAAATCTAAAGACAATTTTTTTTGTTGAATCATCATAATCAACTGTTTCCAGCTTATGGCCGGGTCAGTTTAGTAAAATGCCTCCATCGCTCTCTATCCTTCCACCATTCTTCCTCCTTTAATTGCTTCCATTACTCTCCTCTTACTTGCACACTTTCTGTTAGCTGCTTCTTCCATCATTCTCTTTGACATCTTCTCCTTCAACATCCTCATTACATGTCCATACCATCTCAGTCTTGCTTCCTCTAATATCTCATGTACTCCCTGTACCCCGACTCTTACCCAGATAACTTCATTCCTGATCTTATTTAGCTTCACAGAAATCGAAGAATTTGAGTTTTAAATCCAAAATTTCCTTGAATCTTGAATATCCTTAAGGGTTTGAGGGATTAGAGCAGTGGGCGACCATTGCGGTCTTTTGCACTACCATCGAACTTTCAACTCTGACTCTCGCAAAAAACTAAACAGCATTGCCGACTTGAAGTGTAAAGCTCTGTCCAACATCACACTCATTTATGTTGTTTTTTTGGACCATATTGCAGCCATTTTTACATTGATTTTGAAATAAAATAAAGAAGTGGAAACAAAACAAAAAACTTTTTAGAGATTTTTCATAACTATCACTGGAAGAAAAAGGGCATGAAAATTTCAGGATTGGCTGAAAAAGGTTGGGAATTATTAAATTAGAGGATTTGATAATTTACTTTTTTATTTGTCTGCTATATATTTTGATATTATTTGATAATAACATCAGTTCTGGCAACTAATTCATGACGTCATCTGTTCCCTGTTGAGCTGCTTTTAGCATGGTCATTTACATTGTGGGCAACTGTATAAATACTCTTATTTAAATTTCAACTATTAACTATAAGAAATAAAAGTTATAAATGCGGGTACAATATAAAACTAAACTTATACATAAATACATAGACATTTTGGGTTTCAAACATAACTTGCCTACTTTTACTAACAATAAAAGTGTTTAAATAATGTAAACATATTTTAAAAACTATTTATTGCATTTTTTATTTTTTTTATTTCCTGTGTTAAAATTGGGGTTTGAAAACTGTTAATTTTTGCATGTTATTCAGGTTGAATGCAAGCTAAATACAAGTTTACGCCTCAAAATTATATGGATATTTATTAGAGTTAGGGTCGAATCCACCATTTCACGAATCTGAATCCTTAATTTAACCTTTGAACCCTGAATCTTGGGAAAAATTATGAAAATAAGAGGAAATATAAATATAATAAAATAATACTAAATACAAATAGTAACTAAATGTTAATATTCTTCCTTTTAATCCATTGATTATAACATTCTTACGTCCAATTAGTGTTATATTGCTGATCTAGGACCAGATTATTGATCTAGTACTATAATTATAGTTGGTTTTGAACCACCAATAGGCAATATTAGTGCTCTAAAATAAATTCACTTGGGGAAGGGTTTAGGTATTTGAGCTTCAAATCAGAAATTTTCTCGAATCCTTGAATCTCGAATAGTCTTAAGAATTCGAGGTTCCCATCTCTACTATTTATTTTGTTAAAGCTATCATTGATTATTTTTCATTATCATCTATGATATAATTTTTTAGCAAATTTTAATCAATCTATTTGCTAGAGAAACAAAACGATTTACTTTTTTTATTTTTACGAAATACATTTTTAGCTCATTTCCCTTCCATCCTACCTTAATTAGGATGGAAGGAAAATGAGCTAAGGCCAGTATTTGTACAGTTATTATAACATAATTTTTTAATCAAATTAAACAAAATAGTTCTTCAATAGATACGATAACTCTTTGCAAAGAATGACAAGTCTTAACGAATAACGACAAGTCTTAACGAATAACGACTAGTCATTTAGAGAACTGATGATTAACTTCAAATTTATCTTAATTTTCTACACATTGTGATATATCACCAGCTGTTCTTGAACTTTGGAAATAAACACAATGGCATTTATATGAGAAACTTTTTAAATGAAGAGAAAGAGTTTTCATCAAAATCCAGGATGCCCTTGAAAGATATTCAAGAACTTTTGAGATTACTTCGGGCCAAAAATTAAATTATTTATATTTCTACTGGAGAGTTATTTTTATTTATTTTGGACAAAAAATATACAACATATACAACATCCATTACATCAAATTATCTGGAGGTGCCTTCCTTTTATAAGATATAATGAACCATAAATTGGGGGATACTGACAAATTGTTTTTGAATAGGGGTGTGTGAGTACTCCAAAATTTGAGCTATAGTCAAGTTTTAGTAATTGTCTGAAATTGAACAACAAAATTTCCTTAAATTTTGATCTTGATTAATTTTATTCACTTTTTAAGACATTATTTCATAGCAAACAGAGCCCTTCAATATTTCATTTTGTGCAATTAAAAATTGTAACTTGTAGAAATATATTAGAAATATATTAGATAGCTCTTTCCACAAAAAATAATCTTTCTTAAAAATGCATATTTGTATTAGTGGTTTATGCATAGACTTATTATAAAATTTCCTGAGTTATTAGTAGCACACACCCTATTTCTGGACTAAGATTTACCATATTAATCAATCGGGCTGGCAAGCATAAGGTGGTTGTTTAAGGCCAGCCCCAGTTTGAGGTAAACCATTTATTTGAATGAAAATACTTAAAATTCCTTAATTTCTTCACTTGGTGTTACCAGTTGTACATGTTTGACTGCACTGTGATATGTGGAAATGAACCTTATTAATATTTGTAGTGATGTCACCTTATTAAACAAAGATCTTATTAAAACTACTGTTTTAATATCAAACACATAATTTATAAATATTCTTATTTCTGATTTACCAAATATTTTTTTGTAACTCAAACATACAAACACATTTTATTGGACCTTTTTATTTATCTATTCAAGAAAATATATAAATTCAAGTCGATTATGAATCAAAACTGTAATTGGTTTTGACAATGATAAATTTAATAAATCACCACTTTATTCATTGTAAATTGTTAAACAATTTACCTTAATCGTATTAGATAAGAGTAACTCTAAATTACTAAGCCAGGTCAAATGCTTTCAACAAAAGAAATCAAATCCTAGAGGAACATAGCTGAATTGAGTTAATTTAATTTGTCCTAGCCATTTGTAGCTTAGTTTGTATTTCGATCTAAGGATTATAAAATGAATTATTGCCTAGTGGCTTGAAAATGCATTTATAATTAATGATTTAAGGATTATTTAAGACCAATATGCAATGTTTCTTGTTTTAACTTAAACTACAACTTAATATAATTCAATTTAGCGTGTTTGACTTCATTCAAGTCTAAATGCTATAATATAACTTAGTAATGCAGCATGGATGTAATATTTAATAATACAATAAAGCCTCTGGATGGTTAAACTTTGAGCAGGTAACTGACCATTTTGCTAAAATCTAAAATTAGCCAATAGTTTAATTTAAACAACTGTATTTCCCTGTTTAATAATATGTTGAGTAACTCATTTTACTTCTTTGATTAGTCAATTTTTATGCAATTATAATTTGGAATTATAAATCTATGGTCATATACACTTGTTACAGATTGGTTCCTAAGCAGGAAGAAATTTAATATTAATGGTATAATTTATGAAAATAAAAAAATAAAAAATTGAAGAAAGAGATTTTTGTTTCTACAGCAGAGACAGAGCGGGTGGTTATTGAAGATCAGTCAGTTGATGAAGAAGAGCAGCCAATAGAGTCAAGTCTGTCCCCACAATCCAGCCCCTCATTGCAGATTAACAAGACTAAGGGCATCAAGAAGATATTGGGACGGTAAGAATAACACCCAATTCTTGACCACTCGCCACAGAAACATATTTGTTGGAAATCCTGAATCTTGCAAACCCCTTGCATAAAAAAAGTATTTTTTAATGATGGTCTTCTTTACAAGAATATAGAACTTTTAGAAAATATTACATAATATGAAATAAAGAAAGGAGCGTAATATAATAATATATAAGACTTCGATATATTTATTAGATTTGATTGATATTTATTATTATTATTATTATTATTATTATTATTATTATTATTAAGATTATTTGGAATAGAGCAATAGGCTAAATCATGGTTTGAATTAGGAGGGATAGCCAGCTCACTTATCTTGGTGATAGTTATAACACTAAAAAAAACACAAAGGAATTTTTAAGGACAAGCTTTCACTGTCACAGACAGCTTCATCAGGTCAAGAGAGTAGACTGATGCTCTTGGTTGAACTGCAAGACTTACTGTCCATAGCAGACTGTCTTTCAGTAATGATATCACTGTATAGTTGGCAGTACTTTGAATAAATATATAGAAAAACAAAAAATGGTGTTGTACACTGTAGCATTATTAATATTATAGTTACATTTAATGTAATAAGTGTGCTGGTAGGAAGGAGAGGAATTACCTAAGGTTGAGGGTTCATGGCAGTACCTCATTAAAATACTGCGACATGCTTTTATGAACAGTGGCTACCCCAAAGTACTGGTGTGTGGTCAAATAGACAGAGCTCAAAAGACCGGGCCCACAACATCAACAGGAACAAACAACATCATCCCTCTGGTCACTACAGATCACCTCGGACTCCACAAACTCAACACACTCTTGAAAACATGTTTCCCCATACTGCAATCCTCCACCCCTACACAACATATCTTCAAGGAGCCTCCAAAAGTAAACTATAAACAACCAGCCAATATGCGCAACTTTCTTGTAAAACCCAAACTGTCGGAACCCACTATTCAACCTGAACCCAAACAAATATCAGGTTCATTTTACTGCAACCGCATTATTGTAAAATTATAAAAACATAATGTGTTTGTTTTATTTGTTCCTTTCCCCCTTTCTTACAAAAGAAACAAATCTTTTTGACAAACAAAGTCGGAGACTAATCATACTTTTTATGCTGATTCAAATATATAACTTGTTTTTCTCTTTCATTCAGGGATTTTTAATAAAACTAGAGGCTGGAAATGTTTTTTTTTCCACCCCTAGTTTCATTAAAAACCCCTGAATGAAAGATTACATATTTGAATTCAGCATAAAAAGTATGACTAGGCTCAGACTTTGTCAAAAAGATTTGTTTCTTTTGTAAGAAAGAGGGAAAGGAACAAATAAAACAAGCACATGTTTTTACAATCTAAAGAGAAACACATACGTCACCTTACACTAATGTCAGAGTTTGTGGTTGCCTCTTAAACAAAATAATCACAGCATCAAACACCTTGGGTTAGAATTTAAAGTATTACGCATCAAGCCCAATATACACATTGCCGCAATTAAACTATATCACGAGTATAAATTTAATATTGTGTTTGTTGCAGAATCAAACGAAGTGGTTCAGGAAACCTGGAGGACTTGCCTGGGGAGGGTGAATTTAGGAGGGGTGGTGTGCGAGCTACGGCAGGACCTAGGCTCGGCTGGTCCACACAGTTCCCTGTTAAACAGCTGTAAGTACACTTCTGTTTTTAGATTAGAGGTACCAGTCACAGCTTCACTACTAGACCTACCTACAGTCATGCTACATTGTCTTGCACGGCATTCATTTTGTATGTAGAGATGCCTTCATAAACAATATAGTGGAGGGATGATGATGTGTTAAGGGGTGAAGGCTTAGGATATAAAGGAATCGCAAGCCATTATTCTTCTTTATTTAAATACATAAAAACAAATTTTTTATATCTTTCTCCTTCAATGGATTCTCATTTCTTATTCTTTTTTGTTACGTAAGTTTCAAGAGGTTTTTTTTACATCCATTACTGTTTCCAGCCTGTGGCCTGGGTCAGTTTTTTATCCAAGCCATATATTTTTCCACTGCCAGCTTGATAGGCCTGTCGTAGCTTCATATGCTCTATAATCTAACTTAAGACTAGGACAGGCACAACAACCAGTCACCCGCCTCGGTGGTGTAGTTGGCTAACGCGCTAGACGTGTTGAGCTCGACTGCTGAGGACGGGGAGATTGATGTTCGAATCTCGGTCGGGTGAACTGGGGGGGGATTTCCTAAATGGTTTTCCACTCTCCCTCCACGCAAATGCGGGTTCACTTCCTCTAATTCGACCTTCCCAATTCCTAATCCATTAGCGTATTTAGTACTTAAAACGTATAACCCGAACGGGTAGTAAGACGCGGTGGTGGTGTTATTATTATTATTATTATTATTATTATTATTATTATTATTATTATTATTATTAACAACCTGTCCTCGGCTGTTAAGTCATCACTGTGAAAAGATAAACCCACATTTCACCAACAATAAAGGTTTTGGTCATGCCAGTAATCAAACTCGGGACCCTTAACTCTATAGACATACATGCTACCGACTGAGATAAGGTGTCGGACCCCAAGTTTAAAACGTACTCTTATAATATTTATGTCAACCTTGGTGGTCTTGGGGTAAAGTACTCACCTCAGGGTCCAATGATCGTGGGTTTAGACCCAGCCAGGGTCGACCAATTTTTTTTGGGCGATAAATATCTGTAGCACAACTTCCTTTGAAGGGGAAGTAAATCCTTTGGTGCCATGTTGATTGCGGCATGTAAAGGACTCATGGAAAGTGTGTTAAAATACCTTTCTTGGCAAATTTGGTATCACCATTTGCTCCCGCTCATAGAAAATTCTTGTAAGCTGATATAATCAGTCGGTTCAAAAAGTACATGTTTAATACCTCATTGAAATAAATAAAATTTATTTTAATATATGAGAGAAGATACAAATATATTTTGATTTTATTATGAACGGACATTTTGAACCACTTCAGCTGTCCTTTTTCTCTTTCTTTACACAATTTAGCTATTAAAAGAATGACTAAAATGTGGCTTTTAAAATGAAAAGGAGAACACAGTTCACATTTTACAGTGCTGCCATTGGGATAAAGAGGTAATTGCTGCCTCAGAAAATTGATGATTGAAATCAGCCAATCCCTCGACCTATGTTTCATTCTATCTGAAACCTAGGTTGGGGGATTGGGTGATAATGGGTGTTTTACTCTCTTCTGCTGAAGAAGGGGACCAATCTACCTACCTTGATAGTTTTATACTGGTGTGTTTTACTCTCTTCTGCTGAAGAAGGGGACCAATCTACCTACCTTGATAGTTTTATACTGGGGTGTTTCACTCTCTTCTGCTGAAGAAGGGGACCAATCTACCTACCTTGATAGTTTTATACTGGGGTGTTTTTAATTGTGAAATTTGAGGGCTACATTTTTCTGGGAAGTGTGTATATCCTATTTTCAATGTTTAATTTAAAATAGCCATTTGACACTATTTTACCTTTGGTTGTACATAATTATATGATTTTTGTCTCCTGATAATATGTCACTCCTGCTATATTTCAGACCAGACATTCCATTTGCGGACTGGGACAGTGATGCCATAAGCCAGTGGCTGCATGACCTTGGATTAGAGATATACGCTGCCGATGCCAAACGCTGGGTGAAAAGCGGGGCTCAGTTTCTAGCTGCGTCTTCACAGGAGATAGACAAGGAACTTGGAATAAAGGTAAAATTTATATTATTGGCCTACCAAAGTCCCCTGTTTTAAATTATAACTAAACACACATAATATTTGTAAACGTTCACTGGCATTTTTTCGGGTATTCACAATTCTTTTATATTTCAAATCCTCGAATCCTTAAGGATATTCTAGATTCAATGAAATATCAGTTTTGAAACTCAAATACTTAAAAAAAATCAATTTATTTTATATCTTTAATACACCTTATTGATGGTTCAGACTCATTATAATTATAGAATAAACTTAACCAGACCCCAAACAATTAATTTAACACTTAACTGAGAGAGTATGGTGTGCATGCATGGTTAGTAAATGCAATTATGGCAGTGTATGATGGAAGTAAAGCGTGTGTTAGGGTGGGTGGAGCTTTGATCTAATGGTTTGACATTGAACAGAGTGTTGGACAAGGATGTGCTATCTCCCAATGATTATTTAATATTTTCAAGAACAGGTGGGTTAGGGACGCTTGTGAGGATGTGGTTGGTGCCAATGTGAATATGAGAGTACTGCTATACGCAGATAATGCCATAGAATGGGTTACTTTCAGAATGCATTAAATCGTTTTAATGTGGCAAAAGACCGAATGGATCTTCGTATAAATGTCTTCAAAACAAAGGTGAATGTTTTTGATAAGGGCAAATCAGGAAATGATTGTGAGTTTACTATAAGTGGAAAACTGTTAGAAAGAGTAAATGATTTTGTGTATTTGAGCAAAAAGGTAGAGTGTGTGGATCAAAAGGAAGGGGTAGGTCATGTAAGATGTGGCTAAATGTTGTAGATAAATGTGTGAAAAAAGAAATATCAAGAGTTTTAATAATAAAAGACTGTATGGATGGTTGTTGATGAAGTGAAAAGAGTTTGAAATAATAGGGAAGGTTGGAGAATGTTAGTGAGAATATATTAAGTATACAGTTGTTTTTTGAGCTATATGCACAGTATTTTGCCTACCCTGTAAGGGAACGGGGTAATTAGGTGTATACGTATGTATGTAACATGATGTATGAGCAATATAATTAATGGATTACAGCAAAAAATATTAACACCTATTTATTATTTATATTTTCTATCATTTCATTATATTTATATTTCCTCTTTTGTTCATAATTTTTTCCAAGATTCGGATTTGAATTTTAGTTTTAAGATTCGGCGATAAAATTATTTGGATTAAAGATTAGAATTTGTAACATAGTAGTAGCCTTTCAACCTTAATTTGTTTTGCAACAGTAGAGTACAATATATAAATAAATAATATATTTTTAATGTATGGTAGGTAATATGAGTAGAAAAAGATTTAAATAACTAATATTGAAGAATTGAAATTGAGAATCCAAAAATTGAGGCTGAAACTTAAAAACTATAATTGAGACAAACAGTAATCATAATATATTTTTCTTTAGTTTACTGTTGAGTTCAACCTAAAGTGAATATTTAGTTAGTTTAATTCATGTTTTTCTTTAAAATGTAATATCTTTGCTCAGGCTCGTACTTAGTGTAATATAGAACAGTTAGAACTTGTTACCACCATCACCTGCGAGAATGTGTATGTTACAGAACCTCCTGCATCGCAAGAAACTGCAGTTGGCGTTACTGTCCAAGCAGGAAGCTGTGGCTTCCTTGGATCCCCCCCTGGGTCCTGCGGGTTTGTTGGACACATCCTGGGTCCTGCGCTGGCTGGATGATGCAGGACTGCCACAGCACAAGGAAGCCTTTCTTGCCACTCGGGTGGATGGCAGGGTGTTGCACAGGCTCACAATGGATGACTTGGCAGTGTTGCATGTCACCTCCCACCTCCACATTGCCAGTCTCAGGAGAGGGATCCAGGTACTAGAGGTCTAT
This sequence comes from Timema monikensis, assembly GCA_902151445.1. Lineage (NCBI taxonomy): Eukaryota > Metazoa > Arthropoda > Insecta > Phasmatodea > Timematidae > Timema > Timema monikensis. Next base: position 92,381 of record CABFVZ010002390.1, on the reverse strand, counting down.
TAGAAATATAAACATATTTGTACTGTACTTCCAGTTTTATTACATTCTTTGCCACTATGCTTACAACTATGGTTCTACAAGTACTCAGATATTGAGCTTCGAGCTGAGCTCGTTATTTAAGTTTGAGATCGAGGTTGAAAGTTTTGTAGGCTTGTCATTTTAGAGATTCCACTTAATGTATATACAAGTCCATTTTTAAAATGCAATATAAAGCATAAGATATTTAATTTAGATGATATCGGCACTTTCAATAATACATCATTCAGTAGCTTAAGAAATGGTTTAAATTAAAATCAAATTTCACATTAATAATGTCATATAGCTCTATAAACTACTTTAGACTGTCATCCATTTGGAATTATCCTCAATTGAAGTTGCACAGCCATGAGAAAGCAATAAAAATAACTAAATAGATTACTAAATAATTGAATAATCAGTTTTAATTAAATGGTTTTACTTAGTCCCTTTCTAAAATAATAATTTTAGTTAAATTAACAATTTAACATTGAATGTTTTCAAACTAACAATATTTAAAACATGTATTAATCACTATGTTAAAACTACAAAACTAGCACTAGTTTAGTTATAAAATTATGTTGGTTAACCTGTTCTGATTAACATTGCAATACATATTTTACCAACCTTACCACATTTAGATAAAAACAAATGTAATTTATCATATTATTTAATAGAAATATTATTTTGGTCGTCTTATTTTTCATTTTAAAGTTTGAACATCAGCTTTTACAAGCATTAAAGATTGAATTGAAATAAATTTCACAATAAGATAATTTTCAGTGCTAGCCCAAACAATGTGCATGTACAACTGTGGATGGAGGAATTGAATTGGAACAAAAGACTTGATCATGCGCTATTATTACACTTTTTTCTTATATCCATTACTGTTTGCAGCCTATGGCCTGTGTCACATCACGATTATTACATTAAGGACTAATAAACTAAATATGAAAAATTTCAAATCTCAACTGTTTGTGAGTCTTACATTTTCTTGTAAAGTAAAGAAAGCTATGCAAGCATATTTTGGGGAAATATTAGCTCATTAAAACATCAATCTAATAAACTTTTTTTATAATAATTGTAAGTGAAATTTTAATGTCTTTTAAAGATATGAATGTTGTAACCATTTAATTATTTTTTCTACTATATTTTTATTTAAGTGGTGTTCCTATAGTTAAATTATCTTTAATATAAAGTGTTATTTCCAATTTTTAACTATCTACAAAAGTAATTACTATTTATAACGAGTTATTCATAAATGAGGTGGCCCAATGGCTAGATAATTTTATAATTAAAGGAAATTGATAAAACTAAAGAAAATGGAAAAATAAACTACTAAGAATAAATTTGATGAAGAAAGCCCACCTAGGGAAAGAGGAGATCCAATGCACAAAGGTGTCATCTTCTTCCTTTCTTCTGTCTTCTATAGTAGGAGTACTATAGAAGACAGAAGAAAGGAAGCAAATTTCACCTTTGTGCATTGGATTCTTCCCACATTTCTCCTCTTTTCCCTAGGTGGGCTTTCTTCATCAAATTTATTCTTAGTAGTTTATTTTTCCATTTTCTTTAGTTTTATCAATTTCCTTTATTATAAAATATTTATAACGAGTGTCATTTTTATTTCAAGAACATTGTGTTGTTTTCATATAGTTTTAAAATTTCAAATTTTAAAGATATGATATTTATATATATCATGTTGGTTTTGGCTGGTGACATTTCAATATACTATTTTACTTTTTAAATAAATAAATATATACTCTTAATATTTTTAAATTTTTAATAAACTTGACTTGAACTCGAGAGGGGAAGGGGGGGGGGCTTTTTTTAAATATTCGGCTCACGTTCAACTCAAATAAAAAAACCTGAGCTCGCAGACACCTACGTTCAACTTATAGAGTATACAACACTATAGTTCTAGTAATGCTATAAGCTATTTAGTTGATTGAATTGTAAAATTGATTAAGTGCTTCATTAATAGGTAATAAATGAAAATATAGTACAAATATAATATAAGCAAGAAGGAATGAAGCCAAACTGAAAGGATAGTAAGATTCACCTTTGACATAAACAATTCAACTAGTATATTCAGGCATTTTTCACACTTCCATCTTCTGATCTCTAATTTTTTCACCAGTGCGTGGTTTCCATTCAAGCTATACATGTAAACTAATAACGCTATTGAAGTAGGAATGAAGCAAATTATAGATAAAATGCACTTGTGCTTTCATAGACGGAGAGTGAGAAATCACCCTCAGAACACTTAAGTGAGATTCAAACAAACCTCACTCTCCCCATTACCACTGATTCTAGTTTTGTCATGATTTTTTTTACACAGTCACATATAATTTTTTATATGTTTCTTTATCTTCAGAATAATTTTTATTTTTATTTTCAATAACTTGACTTATTGAATTTCAAAGAGTTAACACTGTAGCCCCCTTTTCGTCCTCCAGGACCAAGGCAGGCATACAAAATTAAACAGCATACAAAAAGGGGGAAATAATGCAGAGTAAGCTGATAGTAAAATAAAAATAAATATATTATTACGTAATATATTTGGTCCTGTTTCCCCGCAACCCATTCAGCATTTCAGCGCTAAACAAAATAAAGTAATGTCCAGAAAATAATAAAGAATATTACCAGGATAGAGAAAAATAGATAGGAGAAAGTTGAAATCATCAAATCATAAGATAAGTATTTAGATGTAAATTTTATTTATAAACTGTTACCATACTATTCCTCATAAAAGGACTTTGAATATTTATCAACCTTTACTTGTAAAAGACTGTGAATATTTAACACAATATTCTTTAATAAAGGACTCTGTACATTTAACTATCTTTCTTAGCAAAAGACTTTGCCTAGTTAACTTAATACTCCTTATAAAAGGACTCTGAACATTTAACTATCTTTCCTAACAAAGGACTAAACATAATTAACTTAATATTCCTCATAAAAAGACTCTGAATATTTAAATATCTTTCTTAGCGAAAGACTCTGCATAGTTAACATAATATTCCTCATAAAGAACTCTGAATATTTAAATTGTACAATTAGCCGAAAAGGAATTTTGAATTACAAATACCGAAAATTAATTTAGAGCTTACATTTTACACGTAGATGTGCCCTGGATGTATATCCTGCCAAGTGGGATCTGGTCTCTGACCTCCTGGCAGTATTTATCCAATATCAATTGCTCAGAGAGTGGACGTAGGGGATAAACACAAAACATACAAAGAGATAAAAGAAGGGGAAGGGCTAGTAGTGGACGGGGAACATGCGACAAGGGAGAGAGCCCTGGATCCATCCAGAACCATCTCGTGGCTTCGGCAACCCTCTAGCGCCAGAACATAGTACTTGCGACCACACGGTGTTAATGAGCCTCCTAGCCTCGCGCTGTCAGTCATAACAACACGTTCACAACGGTCAGTTGCGTAGCCTGGGAGATAGCCAACTCGGGAAGTACACTTTGGAATGGGCCTCGGTGAGTTTAGGACAGTAAACTATTTTGGTTGTGGTGAAATATGACTAATAATGGCTTAGTGTCCAGTTTAAAAAAAATACAATGTTGTAGCTCATCATAAGACACTACAAAACATGAAAGAATACTCTGGTATTAGTGCTACAACTAAGTCTTTCAGTTTTTAAATCCCAATTTAGACTTAAAGTAGGCGTTCTGATATTTTAAGTCTTTGCATCACATCTTACTACCCATTCAGGTTATATGCTGGCTTTGCTATAGTATTAATGGTTCGGAGTCAACTAAGAGCAGGAGGTTTCAAACACTATTAACCCAGGGTGGCTATGTTCCAATAAAAACTATATTGGTAATTATTAAAGTGAAAACTCATGACTCTGATATAGGTTCTTCGTGATCACAACTTTGACGGCAACTGCTTAAAGAGGCGTTCACAACCGGAAGATTCCCCCCACCCCCAGGCCAGTGATGTTGCTCTCTGGACCAACCATCGTGTCATGGAGTGGCTCCGTGTAGTTGACTTGGCAGAGTATGCGCCCAACCTGCGTGGATCAGGTCAGTTATTGCACACCCGTTACTTGAACGAGGAGTAAGAGTAAATATATAACTTTGAATTTGAGTAAAACCATGTTATTACACTTGTACGCATAGTATATCCTGTTCATACAAATAACAAACAAACTTATATAATAATATCAGTAAAACTACCGCTGGGAAGGAACTCACCATTATAACTTTGAATCAACACTTATATTGTCAAGATAAGTGCTTTTTAGGCCTGTTTGGGATCCTGAACTTTTGGAAAAAATTGGGAAGTTGGATGTTTCCAAAACTCGGTCGGAAAAAAAAATGTCCTAGATTTTCCCATAAGCTTCTAATTTTACCATTAAACTTTTTTTTATATTGGAATGAATGGGAAGGCTAAGTTTGAATCTAAATTATGAATATGAAAAATACCTATAATCCTAAATTATAAAATGAATTAAAAACCGTTTCCTGCATCCTATTCTTGTAGGAAATTGGTTATTTTTTGCCAGAAAATTTCTTGATGTCAAAATGTCATTCTCACACAGGCCTAGTGCTTAGATACTTAAATTTGTTAATATACTATATTAATATCCAGTATATATTTAAAGATATGAGAAGACAAAATATGAACAGTTCTGAAAACTTTGGTAGTGTTATCATTATAATGATTGGTGCATAAACCTCTTGGTGAGTTGTTCAGAATGACTATTCTTAACAAGTGAACTCACTGTTGTTTATGTGGTCGCTAGGTGTTCATGGAGGCCTAATGGTTCACGAGCCTCGCTTCACAGCAGATCTGTTGGCAAGCCTGTTGTCTATCCCCCCCAGTAAAACTCTTCTCCGCAGACACTTGAGTACGCACTTCAAGGAGCTACTAGGTCGTGATTGCATACAAGAGAAAAGAGAGGCTGAAACCACGTTAGGATATATTCCTCTCTCCGCAACTACAAAGATTAAGGTATATAGATTTTAATGTTTATGATTGTTATATCTGCTTACTAACTAGAAATGTCATATGCATGAAATTATATGTATTAAGCAAAATATAATATCTAATTTAATAAATATGAAATAGTTGTAGAAAAATGAAATCAAAATAAAAGTAAAAACACTAACATATATTTACAAACACTTCAATATTTCTTTGTATTTGTGACATCTTCATCAGGAAGAAGTAGTAATAAAACTGTTATTACTGCTGAAACAGTTGAGTCCAAGTTTCCCAAAGGGGTCGAAGGGTGGGTATTAGGCACGTTAAATTTTTTACACCTAACAATTATTATTTAAAAAAATAAAATTTATTCATGTTTATCTCTTTTGTCCAACCAAATAATGATTACAGATTAAGTTGTGCTTTTCAAGTAGGCCTAACTTAGTAATTTTTGAATTCAAAAATCAAAATATTATGCTTTGGTTATGAGGTGAAAGATCCAACCATCAAATCCAATAAAACACTGAATCCTCGAATCTCCAATACTTGTCAGGATTCGGTGGATTCTAGGATTCAAAGATTCGAGTGACCCATCTCTAATTTTTACTTTTATTTGTTCATTTTTCTACTTACACTTCTATGCATTAAAAAAATTACTAACGGTTCTGTTAACTTGGGATGGGTAATATCGTTCAAATATACTATTTAATGTTTTGGGGAATATTTTAATAAGTAAGAATGGAATAGGAACAAAAAGGAAGATTGTATGAGTGTAATCCAGGTAATTAAATATCGGAGGAAAAAATCTTAATATTCATGTGTTGATTGTTAGTAATAATAATCAATTTTGGTAGTAGCAAGTAACAAAGAAATTATTTTTCTTTCAGTTTCTTGAAGCTTACTATAACCACAAATATAATGAGAGTGTAAAGTAGAACCTCAATAAACTGGACAGCCCTTTTCTCAAAATAATACATTAATAAACGCTGACGAAAAAGCCCAGCTACGCTGGGGGAGCATGACTGTAAACTACTCTACTCATTTACCTCAGGTTTTTCCTGCGGATTATTTTCCATTTTCATTACTTTAAATGTGGTTTGTTTTATGTAATCTGTTTTATAGGCTATAATTTTGAATCCGGGCTTTCATTAATCCGGACCACTTCAAGCCCAATTAGTGCGGATTAATGAGGTTCTACTGTACTTTGTTTATGTGACACAAATATTTATGGTGATCCAATAAATATGTCTTGACTGTTATGTACCGATCAAAATATTTGTCCTTTTTGTGATTTTGTTACTTTCTCAACAACACAAGTCTATATACAGTAATTCCTTTTACCAATTCCTTAAAATGGTTTTTTGAAGAATTCTTCATAATTGTATTCAAGACTCTTTTTTGAGATTTTTATGAACCTCGAATCTCTCAATACCAATGGATTCAAGGAATTGAAGATTCGAACGTCAAAATCATCAAAACATAATGATTATCTTGTAGGTTAAAATAACTGTTTGGAAGATTAACACTTATGCAATGTTGATTTATATAAAAAGGTTTTAAAAAGTTAAAAAATCAAATAATTAAATTATGTTGTCGAAGTTTGTGCCATCATAAATTGTTGGATGAGAGAACTTTTGACATTTAATATCAACAAATTAACATCTATCAAAATTGTATTGTCAGACTATCAAAAATATAAACAATTTGAGGTTTGGTGTTTGGCTTGGTAAGGACTTCTTGAGGTGTCACATGTGGTAGACCCACACCAGAAAATGTCCTACTTTAAGACATCTGTGAAGCCACAGACCCTTAGTTATTTTCAAGGTCACATTTGGCTATGAACTTCTGCACATATGGTTTTTTATTTGTAATTAAATAAATTCCATTTATGTTAATGTTTAGTCTTAATTTATATTGTTGATAAATGGTTTGTATTTATTTTCTTGATAAAATGTTGGACTCGGTTTAAGCATGTGTGACTGGACACAAAATGAAGTGCTAGTAAGCCCTCATAAACTTTATTTTGTGTACAAGAATAGAAATATCTACTTGTGTTCAGACTGCTAGCATAATATTAATCAATTAGTAATAACATATAACAAAGCTATTCAACAAGAATAGAGTAAAGATTTGAAATATATTAAGCATATTAACTTCTATTTTTGTAGTTTTTGATAGGCAAACACTTTTTCACAATATTTAAAAAATAAAGTCAATTCCTCTTGTAATGGTTAACATTTTATTTATTTTCCACAGATAGCAAAGAAGAGTCAGTTCACCCTTAAACGAAAGAAGTCTAAATCAGAACTTGATTTTGGAGACCTGGTGTGTCCACTGGACCCCAACAAGACAGGTGAACCGTCACATGGTGATGGAGTAAGTTTTGACTAACCTCTATTAACATTTAACCATTAATAAAGGGCAGGAGTTGATTTCTATTGTGAGTTAAAATAAAGTCATTTATTCAAGAGCATATGCCCCCAAGCCCCGATATCTTATTCAACAAAATTTTGGGAAAGATGCCTTTCACAAAACAGCTATCGCCGAAACTAGCAAAACATACCTTGTAAAGTGAAAAGAGTTTTTCCTTGAAGAGTTATAATACTATCATTAAAAACAAATCTAAAATAATTCAATTATATTTTGTGATAATAACTTAATTAATAAGACAAAATTTATTAATTATCTTCAAAATACAGCATTTTGTTAATTATATTTAAAACTTAAATTTACATATTTATGCAAAGTATAATATTTTTATCCAATATATATATTTATATTTAAATATTCAAACTTCAATTCGACTTTGAGAATATTTCATACTATTTGATTCGACCTCGCTTTGATTTGAAAAAGTAGACTTGGAAAACCCATATCTAATGTCAATTTTTTTGTAACTGTCCTTTATGATGTTCATTACTTTTATGCTCAAACAATTTCCTTATTTCTCCTTTTTGGATATTTGGTTTTCCTCTCTGAAGAAGTTGTGTTACATGATTCACACTCCCTTATGATGAGTTCCGATATAATGAAACCTAGGTTAAAGAATTGAGCGGTAAAGATTGATTTTCTTCAAGAGGCAGCCAATACTTCTTTGTCCAATGGCAGCAATCCAATGTATGGACTGTGTTTTTCTTTTCATTGTAAAATCTATATTGGGTTTGTTCCCATTTATCTGTTTCACACCCTTTTCTTTGAAGAGATGAAATTAACATGAACATTTTGAGCATTTCTACAATGATTGTTTTCAATGTTGCTCTGATAATATTTGGTACATTGTCAAGCACAACATTTATTTTAAAATATGAATAAAGCTATAACCACGGCTACGTCTGGGCGAGGGGGCAATTCCCTGGGCCTCACATTTCAGGAGGCCACATCTCCTCCCAAAAATATTAAATTGAATCACAGTTATTATTCTAAATCTAGTATCAAATAGAGTACAGATAATTAACAGCAATAATTATTTGTTTAGTGATGAGATTCCATTCCAGATTCCTGAAAATCCTAACTTTATGTAATTTACAATTTACGTTATTCTAATAATATGCCGCAGTACAGTAGAATACGCCAGGATTGTGCCACTGTTGTCGGTCTACAGACCACTAACAGTGGACTGGTACAAAGAGGAATTTACTCGTGTTAACTTAATTTGTTTGCATTTAATAAGGTGCATTCATTTAATGGGTTGAGCATTATTTCATAAAACATGAGAAATTATTAAGTAACATAAATATCGAGTACATATCAATATATTATAACGGCTTGATGCTAAAACTCAAAAACTGCCGGGCAAATAGGGGTCTTAGATATTTTTGCAAAAATCTACACCATTAACGATTCAAATCTTATGAATAGGAGGCAGATTTATAGGCACTGAATTTTTTTAAAAAGTCAGGCAAATAAGCACTAAAAATTTCAAAAATAAGCACATAAATAGGCATTATAAAGTAAAAAAAAGGTAGTAACTAGACATTAGAAAGAAAAAATAGGCACAGAAATAGGCATAGTAATGCAAAAAAAAAAGGCACCAAAACACTCAACATTTTTATTATTCATCCTTTCTTTCGTTAGTGTTTTATTTTCTTTCTTAAATCACTACTTACAAACATATACATAAAACAGAACATATTCGAATTACTAATAATACTCTCCAACCCCTGGGGGTTCTTCAATATAGCTTATACATCGATAATAAAATAAAAGTTTTTTTCTGTCTATTTTTATCCCCAAATTGGAGCACAATTCGTTAATATAGCGGTGGGGTTTTGTGTCCCCACCACACTACACATATCACCTGGTCGGTGTTCATGTCACACTGGTGCCCTTATCGTATCACTGGGCTTAAAATCCAGCAAACACTTTCCATAAACACAAATTAATTACAATTAGAGTTAATTACCAAATACTTCTTAAGATTTTCAGGTGTAAATTTTGTTCTGTTGTATGACAAAATGTTTTTATAGTGTGAGAAACTTCTCGCGACTTCACATGAAGTCATCGGGCAAAACTTTAGACAAGCTATCTCAGTTTGAGCTAATCTTGACTTCTGAAAGTGATGTAGTTTGTCCTTCTAAGATGTCCGCAATACTTGCCATCACTTTCCACCCAGGGTTTCGCTGCAATACTCTTAAATTTGTCGACGATGGCTATGCCAACTGATCCAGAAGCCTTATTCAGGTTTTCTTCTATTCCCTGCATTGTCTTCACAGTTTTCATTAGAGGTAAATCCATCGCCTCTAAAACTGTGATTGCTTCAGAAAGATTTACAAAATTGTTTTTTACATATGCCAGTGGTTTCATCAACAGTAACCCAGAAGTATGATTCTCCAATATCTTCTTGGATATTCTCAACTGTCTTAAACTAAATTAAAATAATATTTATTGTAACTAGTTTAAATCAATACAATTTAGTTAATATTTTTAATGTCAGGAAGAAAGACTGCTATTGTAAAAACTTATGGATAAATAGGTTTAATGCAAATAGTGTTTCCTCAGAGTTTATTAATCTGGTATCTTCATGTTAGTACATTTTTGCAGAGCATAAGTCAGCAGAAAACTCCTCTTGGGTTTTATGGGCCACGTTAACTTTAGGAAAAAATTGTTTTGATCCTGTTTTCTTTATGCAATTCTTCATATGTATTGCATTATTTTTGTGTTGCTCTAGGTGATACTTCTGCTAGAAATAATATATATATATATTAGTTCTAGAAGAAGTATCACCTAGAACAACACAAAAATAATCATGGTCTATTTTTAAACTGTAGCCAAAATATTTAATAAAAACCTTGACTTTTCAAAATTAATAATTTTATTTCCCCTTTTGAAAAGGTAACTTATCTCTTTGGAACATGCCTGGCAAAAAATTATTTTGCCATCTGTTGTGAAATTCCTCTCATCACCAATCCACTATTTGAATAACAAACTTTTACACGATTTCTCTTAAGGTATTTTCTACTAGTTCAATAATTTACACTGAGTCCATTACAAAGAAATATTAATGAAGAGATATGCACATCTTACAACAGCGTAATATAAACAACCATTGTGGGTTTTCCCTACCTATCATGAGTACCCACGTGGAGTGATGTAAGGAGTGAAGGGCGGGTGGGGGAGGGGGGGGGGAGACTTCAAGTATTTAGAAAGAAAAAAAGAGGGTGCGAGGAAGAGAGATATAGAAAAAAGGCACTTTAAGGCTCCCATTTGAAAAAAATAGGCACTAAACACCGAAATAGGCATTTATAAGCACTATAAAAGTTATCACATTATCTTCACAATCATTGAAAATAAACTTATACCTCAAAAGCCTACTTTTCAAAACATAGGAATAAAAAAGGCATTTAGGGTAAAATCCGCCCCTACTTATGAAACACAAAGAACACCCATGTATTCAATTAAATAACATATTTTTTGGTTCATTTGTTTTTTTGAAGTACAATATATGTTTTTGCATTGTCCATTTTTTATATTATATTAAAAATAACAAACTGCCCAGAGATATTGAAAATTGCAATTTAATATAAAATAGATGGAATATCATAAAAACAAATAATCCTTCTTTCTACACCACTCAAGCTTTGTGACTATTTATAGCCTTGATGTTTGATTGTTTGACCTGACAATCAATTGCAACTACTTTTCTATAATAATAATTAATATACTTGAATTAGTTTAACATAACTTTTTAAGGAAAATTTCTTTTCATTGCTTGAGGCACATAGTTTATGTTTGGAAGAAAGTAGAATAAATAGGCCATGAACAAATACTAGATGGTTTTTACCTTTTGGCACTGAAAAAAGGGACACAATTCACATTTACATTGCTGTCACTGGACAAAGAGATAATGGCTCCCTCTTTTAGAAAATTGATGATTGACACTCAATCTCTTGATCTAGGTTTAATTCTATAAGTACTCTTAAAGAAGAAGCGTAACAACACAACTTTCTAAATTATGCAATTAAATAAAGCTTAAGTAAAAAAAAAAAGGAAATTAGTAAAGGATGTTATATAAATAGAAACACATAAAAAGAACAGGTACAGAAAATGGGTAAAGATACAAACACAAAATGGGTTTTACAATAAAAAGAGGAACATGATTTATCCATTTATTTTATAAATAATTCCTGCCTTTACTTATATGTTATATGTTGTGTTCAATTGAATGTAAGCCTACGGTGTTGGGATACAGAAGGACCATCCATAAATGACAGAAAAAGGGTTTGTTTGGTTTATGAAAACATTTGAGAGAGACAAAGCAAATGATAAAATAACTGACCCAGAGATAAGAGGTACAGGCCCAGCTAAGAAATGGGGAAAAGATGACCAAGAACTGATTAAAAAACAACTAAACTTTTAAGTTTTAATATATGTATAATTTTTCTAATTCATAAAAAAATATCAATTTGCAATACTTCAGCAGTTTGGTTTTTTTCAACAAGGAAAATCTATATAACACATTTAACGGTCTTTTTTTTAAGTATATTTTCTTTCTTGTTATTCTTAATTTTAATCATCATGATTTTTTCCTTTTTTTTTTTTCCTTGTCACCATGTCTTACTACATACGAATTAATTGATATTGTGTTACCCTAACTGTATTTTATATTTAGTTCAATAAAGTATTAAATGACAGCATATCACAATGTATTAATGTTTTGTGGACTTGTAGCAGAATTAAGTGAATTCATTGTTATTATTATTATTAGCATCGCGTCTTACTACCCGTTCGGGTTATTACGCACTTACGCTAATGTGTAATGGTAGGGTGATTGTGATATGAAATGAAGGACCTACAGTTTAACATGGAATCCGAACCACGGTGGCGACGAATTCATTGTTAAAGATATACTAAGAAAAAAGGGAATAATTGTGTTGGAGCTTTTGATTTGATTTTGTTATTAGTTCTTATTTGCTATATTTCAGCAGTATATTATATTTATATTTTTAACTCATATTATATATACAGCCTCCTAAATAATGACAAGATATATAAACAGGGCCCGGAAGTTAATGCCCTTAAAAATGCAAAAAAAAAAAGTCCTTAAAACAAAAAGATACTCTTAAAAAATCAAACAATACATTTAAAATCCAATTGTTCTTCTTGCCCGCTTATGGTACAAATATATAGAAGTACCTCAACTAACTTAAGATATACGATTTCAACTGACAATAATCTCAACAAAACAATCATGACTGTTTTGTTGATGTAAATAATGCCTTACATTTCTTGTCCTTTAGAAATTCCAAGCTAGCCAACCCTTTCTCCAGCATTGGAGTTTGCCATTAAAATATAAACAAGATAAGAATCTAAAAATACATGCACATTTAAGTAATCTTCTGTCAGAAAACATTAGGCTACGCTCATTGTTTTGTGTCTGGCCGTACTAATAATTACACGAGAAAATGAGTGTTCCAAGTGAATGAAAATAGTAAATTTGTGCATTTAAAGATTGCCCATTGTGTGTTTAGATTTTTATATAATAATTCTAAAAATGACATAAAAATGCATGGTAAAGAGTAAACACAAGAAAAATTCCAAAAAAATATCCGACAAACTGTCACAAAATGGTATAAACTGTAAAACCCTTTAAATATGGAGAGGGAAAAAAACCCACAATAAAAGTCATGTTTTCAATATCTTGGTGTCATAAAATGTGTTTATCTTACAAGTTACCATTGTGATTGATTTAACAGAAAAAATATGTAATGTCATCAACTCCCGGGCTCTGTATTTAAATAATAATGGATGGTAAGGGAACATGTACTGTGTCAACATTAACTTTCTTTCATTGAATGAACCTGAAACTCTTGTTGGTACTTTATGGATGACTCCAAACCAATATGAGGGCTGTCCAGTTCTAACTGAGGCCTAATCTATGTTACCTGTAACTAACACCTAATATTATTAATCATTTTAGTTCATATGCTTGCTGGTATGGTTTTCTTTCAGAGGCAACCACAACGCCTCTGTCCATTGGTAACAATGTAAGTTGGAACTGTTTTGTCCATCACAGACATTGACTTAAACTATAAGTGAAAACTGACCCTGAGCACAGGACGTTCCCTGGATGGCGCTCAGTGGTAGAACACTGACTTGCTAAGCCAAGGGTCCCATGTTCAATTCCTATGCTCAGGTGTAATTTTTCATATTTACAAATATGTAGCAAGTAAGCAATAAATGAATGGTGTATGCGTTCCTCTCTCAGTGAGTTTGTTAAGGTTCCTAGCTGTATTCCAATCTACACTCATATTTTATAGCTAAGACCTAACCAAAATTATATACATATTTAGAGCACAGTCAACTTTAGTGAATAAAGAGGAAATTAAAAACTTTAAAAAAGCTAACAAAACTTTGCTGTCTAGACAATAACTTTAAAGAATAAGGTTGTTTTTCTAGTGAAAGATATAGGCATGGTTTTAGATTTATTAATAAATCTCTTAAAGGAAAACCTATTTTCACTTTTTAAAGTATTTGGAAGAGGGTACAGAAAAGGTGAATAGAAACATATAAAAGGGAACAAAACACAATATGGTATTTTTCTAAATAAAGACAATCGGCAAATGAAACAATATTTTTTAATAGTTTGAGCTCATTAGAAAAAAAGCTTTAGTTACTCATGTATTTATTGATGTCATCAATAAATACATTAAAAAGAAGGATATATAAATTTGACCCTTTAAGAATATCGCAAGGGACTAAGAAAGAGTTAGAGTTTGAGGTGCATGTGTCTATTCTATTTTGCAAATAGATACTAAACTAAATATAATAATAGTATGAATAATAATAATACTTTTATTAATATTTGTTTATATTATAATAAAATGTCTAGCCTTTTAAAGATGAAAATACATAGTTTTTATACTATACATTTTGTACCTTTGTTTCTCTTTAGTGTTTACTATAGGCCCTAACCATTTTTGTATTTTGTTTCCCAGATAACAACACCGAACACCACTCCAAAACTCGGGGGTGTCTTTCATGAAAATGAAATGGTAGGTAAATAAAATTAAACATTGAATCAAATATAATTAAAAATTATTGTTTTATTCATGACTTTCTCATTTTTTCTATGTTTATTGACAGTTTTCCTCCCTCTATATTTTGTTTTAGTATTCGTCTTGATTAGGCACATACTTTAACTACAGTAATGAAATAGGTATGAAGAAGGTAGAAATTTAAAAAAGAAAAATTCAGTTAATCTACCCACATTTTGGTGAAGAGAAAGTGGGAAACTATTTAGGTAAAAATAGGGTGTCTACCATATGTGAAAATCAGGTAAAACAAAAACTAGCTGGGAATTTGAAGTGATCGGGGAAAAACGGGAATAAGTTGGGAATTTGGTAAATTACAATAAAAATCTGGGAAAATGTTGTACTCAAAATATGAAATATAATAATCATTAAAGCAGTAAATAATAATGTTATTCAAACTGTAGTTTTTTTGTTTGTTTGTTGAGAAAATTTGGGGGAAAGAGTGAGTTTTGAGAGAGTTTGTAGCTGTCTAATATATTTTATAATTCCTAGTAAATAATGTTAATCCAAATTTTTAAAAATGTTTATTAAAATTTTAAAACTTTTTATTATTCATAAAAAAGATTAATAGAAAAATTAGAGGGGGTAGCGGGGGGG
>CABFVZ010002390.1:47026-77227 GCA_902151445.1 Timema monikensis | reverse complement strand
AGAAGGTTGTGACATTCTTTTGAGTCGGGAATTTTAGGAAATGATCAGGGGAAAAAGTCGGGAATTTCATTGGTCAAGTTGAGTAGACACCATGTAAAACTAACCTCCGTACACCTAACTGGGATTCAAAACTTGATGTATCCGATAATCTGTTCTCACACGAGAGTAGTGCATTAGACCATGCAGCCATCAATGCTGGTAGGCTATCAGTATTCTTAAAGGTAATGTAGTCGTTCAAAATTATTTTATAGTGCATTGGTTCAATAACAAGGCTACAAACAACTTATTGTAGGAGGTAGAGATTGGAATAGAACCAGTAACTTAGAGGAAATGCTTTCACATTTGTGTGTGTGTGTGTGTGTGAGATATATATATAAATTAGTAGCCTTTGTGCATGAACACACACACCTCTCTCTCACTCTCTCAAAACTCACTCTTTTCCTCAAATTTTCTCTCTCTCTCTCTCTCTATATATATATATATATTTATTTATTTATTTATTTTCAAAATTCTGGTTTGAGGTGCACAGCAATGCTAATGACAGGTGGATAGGAACACATAAAATAGATCAAACTTAATGTGGCATTTACAAAGTCACACTTTACATTGTTGTCACTGGACAAAGAGTTAATAGCTTTCTCTTGATGAAAATCAATTGTTACCTCTCAATCCTTTGACCGAAGCTGCTTTCTAGCGGAACTCATCGGAAGGAAGTGTGAAATGTGCAATACAACCTTACTAATTGCTGTAGAAAATATAAATTATAATTAAGTGTTTCATTTCATATGAGTTAATTTTGAATTGGAAAATTTTCCGCTTGTGGTAAAGGGGTTAAATTGTAGAGGGGGAACTTAGTTTATTATATATATTTCAAAATATAGTGTGTTAAGAGACGAGTTTGTTATAAGAAAATGGGGAAGGGGATTTAGGTTGGGGAATGAGTAGATAGGAAGCACGGGGGATACTGGGGGAGATAAATGTCAGCTCAGCTTTAAAATTGTTTAGTTAACTTAAAACATTGAAGTATCATTTATGAACACAATGGGTTTACAAAGGCTCGCATTCATTTGTTTCTTTACTACTTTTTTTTAGTAATTTTACTAATTTTCTTACTACCTGTTTGGGTTATACGCTTATGTACTAATTCTGATAATGTGTTAGGGTTGCAAAAGGTTGAATTAAAGGATTTGCACCCGAATTTGCATGGAGTGAGAGTGAAAACCATTTATGAAAAACTACCCTCAGTGCACCTGACCGGGATCAAACCCTGATCTCCCTGTTATCGGCAAGTCTAGTCTATTGAGAGAGTAAAGCGTTAGAACGTGCGGCCACCAAATCAGGCGTTTCTTCACTATTACTACTACTTTTTCTACTCCTACTACTACTACTACTACTACTACTATTACTACCACTACTACTTCTACTACTACTAATACCACTAATTATTA
The DNA here is from genome assembly GCA_902151445.1 of Timema monikensis. Classification (NCBI taxonomy): domain Eukaryota; kingdom Metazoa; phylum Arthropoda; class Insecta; order Phasmatodea; family Timematidae; genus Timema; species Timema monikensis. The sequence goes on along the minus strand of CABFVZ010002390.1, from coordinate 75,779 downwards.
CTATACTATCATCATAACTTTTATAACTATGGTGGAATTTGGTCTGTACTCACGTTCTGTTTAGAGACTCTGTTAAAAGTGCTTAGGCATGCAGTTGTCAGCTAATAACTGTTAGTGTTGAAAAAATGTCACAATCGTAAGCCAACACTAATTTGATTTAGAGTTATTCTTTGTAAGGCACCACTTTCTAATTTCAATTTCGTAAATATTAAATAGCTTATATAAAAAATACTATAATTTGTTAAGTATATCATATTGAGAAAATTTAAAATCGGGTTTAGGAAAGCATTAAAGCCCCTACTTTTCCCCCTCTTTCTTTCCTCGAAATTTAATTTCAAAATCACTTACATAATTCAATCAAAACTCACAACACTATCGCTTTGACATGTCTAGCATAGGACAAGCAGGCTTGTGGCTTGATTCTGTTGTTTCCACTGAGCATAATGTTGATGGTCTTGGTTCAAAAAGAAAAGACAGATTCCTGGAGGCCTTCCAGTTTCGCTCACATGAAGCAACAGTTTAGGAATGCCCCGTGCTAACAACCACAATAAAGACTTTGACTTATGTTACACCGCCAGAGAACTCGGAACATCCCCGACAGCCACTTGCAACAACTGTAAGCTCAGACAATGGGAACTTGCACATCAGTGGTTAACCAAACCCAGACTACACCCTGATTTAAATCTCAGATTAAAAAAGAAAAATTATTATTATTTAAATTATAGTCTTTGTTAGTTTTACTGATATTTTTAGTTATTTTTCAGCGAGCTATTTATCTATTCAAGTTATTACTATAGGGGAAATGCTGATTATATATTATTAATTGTTTTCTAATTTGTTTAGGATGGAAGTGATTCTTCGATTCCCAACAGGACCAGCAATGTGTGAATTATCAAAACACAACCAACATAACACAAACAAAAGTCACTTCATGTTAAGTGTATTATAAGAAGTTTAACACATATAATTTTAAAGTATATTCTTATTTTATTGTCTTAATTGGTTGAGTAGCTTTAACATAAATAATTAGTAGTTCTATGAATAGATTTATTAGAATCATTTGTTGAGCCTATCATACTTTTGTTTAAGTTTTTGGGTGAATGTTTTATAAATGTAGTTTGAAGAATATTTTAATAATATTGTAAGTTCTCATATACAAATATTGATGATTCTAAACATAAGGTGTAAGGTCCTTTATGAGAGATAACTGACTTTGTTATTGATATATATGATAGTTAACGGAAGTTTTAATCAACCCTAGTAGTATTAGAGTGAAAGGAAATCCCTGAAAAAATCCACCCAAAAGTTATTAAACTATATTAACGCAATATTATATTTTAAATGTTAGGTTTCATGAGGCAGCCAACCAGAGTAATGTTAATCATTTATTTTTGTATCCACCTCTATGCCTATTCTAGTAGTCTATTTTTAAAGGACTTTAAATTACGTCACAACGGATTTAATATTAGATATTGTTTGTTATCTCCTTCTAGGGCAGGTAGAACACTATCATTACCAACCACTCCGAATAACCCCCTCAAAACATATCTTACTATCGGCTTAGGTTATACGCGCATGTACTAACTACGCTGAGGAAAGTTGAATTTAGAGGAAGTGTACTTACACTTGTAAGGAGGAAAAGGGGAAAACCATTTAGGAAAAATCACCCTCTGTACACCTGACTAGGAGTCGAACCCTGATTTCCCTGTCATCAATAGTCTAGTCTTTTGTGAGCATGACGCTTTGGACCATGCGGCCCCCGAAGCAGGTCCTTCAAAATAAACTTATTGGTATGGCCCTGCAGCATACATGTTTTAAGTAAAGGAAGGTACTTTTTAATGTTTTAAATATAGTACATTAGAGTAAAGTCATTTAATTTTAGATTTATATAAATACTGTAGTCAAAAATCACAGATGCTTGTATATTTTTCAATATAGACTCTCATTTCAATCAATTAGGTGCTTGCTTTAATTTTGTATAAAAAACTAAAACATCTTATTTTTGTATTAGAGCATCCATATTTATAATGCTTTAGTAGAGTTTAATATCTCTAAGTGGAATAAAACATTTGTACTTAACCATATTAATATATCTACCTGCCTTAGGCAAAATCTTACAAATGTTAGCCTGAGATGTCCCCAACAATCTATAAAAAGTGGAGTGTTTCAACATTTGGAGTGCAAGGAAAATTGTGTTTAAAATTCATATTTGGATTGGTCTCTGTGGCGTGTGTTAGTAATTGATAATTTTGTTAGTGTGAATCTCAAGTGTTTAACAAGTTTAAATCTTGATAAAACATGACCCAAACTACAATAGTATTGAGCTTGAATTTGTTTTTGTTTTTTAATGAAAAGTAAACTTCTTTTAGCTGTGTATTGAAACTTATTAAACACTTTTTAGTACTTCTACAAACTTTGACTTGTGATCTTGTTAAAAACATCAAATTGATATTTTAACTGGGTTAAAATATTTCATCAACCTGATTATTGTATTAATTTCCCTAATTTTGTTTTTAAAAAAATGAGAAAAAGATTAAATAAATAAATAAAATTAACAGTACTATAGCTATGTTTGAATGATTTTGAAAAACTGTTTAGCTCATCTTCAATTTGTTCTTACAAAACTGTGACATCCCTGCCTAATGCTGAAACTATCACTTTGCACAAATCCTGGCATCTTAACAAATAATGAACATTTGTGACACTTTCTTTGGCTGCATGATTTAAAGTGTCACTCTCGCTGTCACTGCTGATGATTGGGAGATCAAAGTTCAAATCACTGTTGGGTGCATTGAGGGTGCTTTTATCTAAATGGCTTTTCACAATACCTCCACACAAATGTGGGTACCCTTCCTCTGAATTCAACCTTTCTCATCTCTAATCTGTTTAACCTATTAGAACATATGGGTACAACCCAAATGAGTAGTAAAATGCGCTGCTAAAAAACATCTATGACATTACTGCCTTTTGCTATATTTAAGACTGCAAAAATTCTGGCAACTCCATAGCTCATTATAATTACTCTTCATACTTCAGTTTATTGTCTGATACCTTTACTCAGTCTGTAGCTTGTCTACCTACTGAGTTAAGAGTTCCAAGTTCGATTCTCGGCATGGTTAAAATTTTATCATTGATGAAAATATGGGTTTAGCCTTTCACATTAATAAATTAATGGCTAGGGACTGGATGTTATGTCTATCCTATTCTTAAGATATATTATAAATCATATGAAGCTACGACAGGCTTAGCCATCTGTTAGTGGAAAAATATACGGCTTGAATAAAAAACTGACCCGGGCCACAGGTGGGAAACAGTAATGTATTTTTAAAAAAAGCTCATAGTGTAATTAAGTAGGAAAAAGCAGAACACTGACTCTTCTGAAGAAGGCGCTTGATGAACCCTGAAAATTAATGGGTGATTTGTAGGTGTGCACCGCAGTTTTACCAGCTGTCCAAGCTATCTGCATGTGTTACACTCATATTTTATGGGTGACAAAGATAGAAAACAGGAAAAGCTACCCTATTTTAATGAAGAAGGTGTAAGAAACCATTTGAGAGAAAAGCACACACACTGCACATAGATTTAAGATTCAAACCCTGACCCTGTCATCGATTGTGTAACCACTGAGGTAGCTCTATCCTCCCTTCAATGCTCTTATAATCCATTGTTAAAAATTATATAAAGAGACATGTGGTTTTGTGGAAATCCTAGGTTGCCTTTCATCCTACAAAGGGTATTATGACAATTGCTGGCCTTTTAAAAGAGCTTATCTATGAATGATTAAGATGATTAATACTATCCCCATACAAATAATATCACCCACCTATAATTATTAAGGAAGAAATAATAATAATGGTGTGTCTGGCCTACATCAGTTTGTCAGCTCAGTTTGCGGAGAGATTAACCAATGCCCAGGGGATACCTGCATGTGCTAATCTATTTTCTTTTGCTTAGCAATGTATCTTACTACCCATTCAGGTTATACACCCATGTACTATAATGTATTAGGGATGAGTAAGGTTAGTTTTAGAGGAAGTGTACACATATTTTCATAGAGGGAGAGTGGAAACCACCCTCATTACACCCAGCCAGGATCGAACCCCAATCTCTCCATCATCAGCAGCAGTTTAGTCTATTGCGAGAGTGATGCCTCAGACTATGCGGTCATCAAAACTGGTATATTCTTTTCGTGAAGGCTCTTTTCATGTCTCGATGAGGTGAGAGGATGATAGTGAATTTGAAGATCTTAACCTAGCGTAAGCCTAACCCTGGTAAACATAGGAACTATGTCCCTTCGAAAAAATCCCCCAATAGTAGTTGAGAATCGAACCTGGGACCTCAGGTCAGCAGCCAGGGACTCTGACCACTATACCACACTACCATTCAAGAAGGAATAGAATATAATGTATTTAAAGAAAACCTCTTCACTTTTTAAGTTATTAATGATATACATATCTTTTAGGGAGTTGAATTGCATATTTCACACTCGCTCTTGGTGAACCAAGAATGAAACCTAGGTTTGGGGATTGGGCAGTAAGTCAATTTTCTTCAAGAGGATGCAGTTTAGTTGTCCAGTGGCAACAATGTAAAATGTGAACTGTGTTCTTCTTTACCTTCTTCCATTTATAAAGAAGAAATAAATAAAAGTTATTGTTAACAATTAAGACAGTCATTACAGTTGAACATGTTTGAAAATTAATCATTTATCATTATATTGTGATTTGAAGAAATTTATTTTAATGTGTTTTGTATGTAAGATCCACAAAAAATATTAACTCCTTGTTTAATTTTTATGGTTTAACTAACTATTTATAAGTTTTATTAACAGTTTACTAACTACAGTAAGTTATGAATGCAAATCTAATACAGTACAAGAATTGAGCAAAATTAACATGCAATGTGATTGAAAAAGTAAATATTTTAAAAGGTCGTACCTGAAACCTTATTTTTCCAGGTGTTGGGACCTACCTGTGGTGGCAATTGACGAAATACCTTAAAAGGAAATGACGCAGAATGTTGAAGAAATTAATTCCCTCTTGAAATAATTTAATATTCTTAAAACATTGGGTTATAGGTTTTATATAACTTGGATAAGCTACTAAAATAAAAAATTACTAATAATACTTTCAAAGTGAAAGGGGAAAAGGGGGGGGGGTTTCCACGCCACTACCATCTCCAACTTTAAAAAACAAACTCAACAGCCTCACTCTACTTGGAACTGATTAAGAGAGTCAATCACATGCATGTAGTTTCTGAAATGAGCTCATTTTTATAAAGTAGGTTTACTTCATTGATTGGTGAAAAATTACACCTGGATACAAGAATCAAAATCTGGTACTGTATACTAATGCAATATCATTGAGATTCTCAAATTTTGCTTGTGTTCAAGGTCAGCACATTTAAAAACGTGATTTTTTCCTAAATGATCCATTATATTATGAGTAAAAAAAATCTTTGCGTTTTTAAGACTGGCTTAATTATGTTTATTAAAATAAATTGAAACTACTCACAATCCTCTTTGTCCATCTTTAAACTGACCACATTTACAAGTGGATGATTAATGCAAATAAAATTTGTTCAAAATATTTTAAGCCAGGGAATCTCAAACGACATCTCAATGACCTCTGTAACTATGGGTATTGGTGTTGAAATAATCATTAGTCAAACTTATTTTTGATGACATTCTTAGCTCCAAGACAAATTTACACAACTTGGCCCAATTTTACTATAATCTTGATTCTACATGGTCGTGTTTAACTAATGACTAGAATATATATTCTTGAGTTAACTTAAGCAATTTATTCGTCTTGTCCATATCTGCCTTTAATAATCAGTCATATTGTATTTTTAGACCTTACTCGATCTTAACCAGCTTATTTTCAAAGGCTGAGATTGATGAATCACTTTATTGGAATAGATATTTAGGAATCATTATAACAATAATTAGAAGTATGAATCCTAACTTCCTCCAAAAACCTCCAAAAAAGTGCTGATATCCTTTGATTTGTTGTTTGCCTCTAAAATCCACAAAAAGAGCAGACCTGCCCTAGGGAATTGCTGTTGCTTAACAGTACACCAATTTGTTCATTGTGTGCCCTCAAAAACTTAATAACTATTTCAATTTTATTATGTCTATTTATAAAAGAAACTTCTAAATATCATCTCCATAGGTGCTTGGGAGGAGGGAAACGTTGCTTTTTTTTCTCTCTATTTTGTGCAGTTTTAAACAAACTTGTGTGTTTAAATATGAACATGATATTGTAAAAAAGAATTTAAAAAAATGGACGACTAGATCTCAAAACAGGAGATTCTATTCATGTTTTTAAAAGTAGAAATTAAATTCACTGTATCAATTTTGATACATGAGCATGATACCTATTGTTGTGCCTTCCCATATTTCAAATTAACATGATGTAAAAATGTAAATGAGCTTAAAAAGCCACTACCAGTACAATTTTCTCTAGTGTCCTTTGTGTTGGTTGATAAGCATTTTAGTGAAAAATTTATTTTTTAAGTTTTTATTTTCCAGTCAGTAAGAGATCTGTATGTGTGTGTGTGAGTAGGTATTTTTCATTTCTGTGTTGAGTTTGGATGAAAACTTTTTTTTTTTTTCATATTTGAGCAATATAAAAAAATATTTCAAGTTGAATTTCTGTAATAGATCCATGCATGGACCATAAATAGGTACAAATATAATTTTTGTGAAAAAATGTATAATCACAAATTCAAATTTTTAAATAAATCTTATATAAATTATACTATTTTTAAATTAGACAAAAGGAAATATATATGCTATAGAATTATATCTTATAAGTGAATAAAATCAACTAAACCATGAATTTTAGAGAAAAAGATTAAAAAAAAAAAATTCTAAGCGCTCATATTTGTTGAGTTTTGTAAAAATCTTCGAGTAGAGTTTGAGCAGCTACTAAGACTAGGTTCAAACTCGAATTTTTGAGTATGCGCACACCCCTAATTATGTTAATGACTTATACAAACCATGTAGTTGATTTGATTCTATTTTCTAATTACTGAGGGACCAATTATATATATATTTGAGTTTTGCTTTTAAAGTGTGTATTTGTATGTTAAATTTTATTATTTTTGTGTGTATATACAGAATGGGTTGGCCTATTGGTAAAATAATATAATTTTCAGTTTTGCTATACATAGATGCAATTATAATAAACTAAATAAAATACAGGGTTTGAATTAATGAATCATGTTTGAAAAAAAATTCCACATGAATTGTATTGCTCTATCTAATATAAGTTTTACAAAAGAAAAAAGCATTATTTATATTTAACCTTATTATATTGAATCCAAGCACTTTTATTTGAATTTGAACAAAGTTTTTTTTATTTCCAAGGTAGTTTTATTTTGTTTTAAATTATCTTGAATATTTTAATATGTTCCAAGTTAACTATCAAAGAGCTTAAAGCTGTTTAAAACATTTCAAGAAGTTGCATATTAGCAGGGCTTGACAATATATAATTATTTTATTTAATGTTTGAAAAAATATTCTCCTGGTAATCATTTAAATTTAATTCAAGCATCAGTGTGTTTGAACAAAACATTCTCGCACATGACAGTGATCGTAACATGTATGCAAGCTGTGGTCCATCGTATGGTTGTTGAAAGTCTATATTTTTTCTGGTCTTTATCCCATAGCTCTAACCAGTGTCGTTCTTATTTCTGACGTAATAAATTTAGGTGCAGTGAGAAGGGAAAGATTTGTGCGACTCAGGTAGGATGCAAGCAACAAAGTTACAACTTATCAACAACCGAAGCTAGAACAGAAGTCACTGAAAGATACCCTCGCGTGCCCCTCTCTACACCTTCAAAAAACAAACTTTACTGTTGGCCTTGTCTCTCATTGATATATAATTATATGCTGCAGGTTGCATTATATGGGGGCATTAAAAATACATATTTTTATTACATGTATGTGTATTTAACATAATTAATTACCAAGGGACAGATGGCTGAAGGTAGTAAAGAGGAGGGTGGAAAAAAGGTGGAAGGAGAAAGATGGTAGGAGGAAAGGAGGTGGTGAAGAGGCTTATGTTCCAAACAGACCCAGTCAATGGCTGAAAACTATTTATTATTATTATGATGATATAATTTACACACAATATAATGCATTTACATTTAAATATAAATATTTTAATGTGTGTATAGTTTAAAAAAGGTCAGCTCTAGGGTGGGGTTACTGGAGTGGGAGATAGGTGGGGAATTTCCCCCCACTTGCTAAAATAAAGGGGGGCAAGATATGTTTACGTCTTTTTCAACATGTGCTATAAAGATTTTAGTGTGCCTTATGTAAATCATGGAAACAGATGGGACACGCATAGCCACAAATGTCATAAAAATACACCTCCAAATAGATTCTTGAAGCATATAATATTAAAACTAATTCTGAGGGAGAACTCCATACGCTCTTTTTAAGCTTAAGGGGCAAAGCCTCTCCAAACCTCCTTTCTAGCTTGCCTAAGAATTTTGGTCACAAGACACTACTGGTTTCAGGTTACATGCTTTTATTTTACACATTCAAAATGTTGCCAGGGCAGTCATTGTAAAAATGTTAACAGGGTAAAGATTGATCATCTGCATTGATACAATACAAATAGATGTACTCAACATTCTGCATGCTTGTATAGTTCAACTATATAGAGAACCACGAGGAGAGTGGCCAGTGTGCCATGCCTGTGACGTGTTAAACGTAGAATGTGATGATGGATATGCTCGATGTTTATATTCACATCTAGATTTAATGAATGTAAACTCATCACAACATTATACACATGACTATATAAACGCTAGTATAAAATCAGCCTAACCCACACCTTGAGAGTTGTAAAATTTATACTAATATAATGCCTGAAAATAAAAAATAAGTTTTCTCATTTTAAATATTTAAAAATAACCCAAGTATCAATGAAAATCATCTTAAATTGCCATGGATCTTTATTTGATTACCTTTCTTATTTATCTTACATGTATACAATTTTACCTCAAAAATGGAGAATATTTCACAAAAACCAGGAAAACATAACCTCCCCTTATTTTTAAGAAAATAAAATATGTAATTAATTGCATGTCTCAACTTTGTTGGCTTCTGAAAATTAACAAGCTTAATAAATATGTTATGGTTAAGTTTTTAGAAAGAACCCTTTCTTAATTCAATCACACACACTCGCTAACTTTAGTGGCCTAATGATTTAAGGCTTTACTTTTGCAATAGACTAAACTGCCGAAGATGTAGAGACCGAGGATTAAATCCTGATCGGGTCTGTGAGGGTGGTTTTTTCACTCTTCCTACAAACTAATATGCGTAAACTTCCTCTAAATTCAACCTTGCTCATCCCTAACCCATTAGTGTAATTAGTACATTGGTGTACAGCCCGAACAAAAAGACACACATGCCTATTTATTTTTTGTGTGCAAAACTTGCTGCTTTTCATGAAACAAAGCTCTTGAGCCCACCCTCACGCCCAACTAACTTTCAAGCAAAAATTAAATATAAATAAATAAAAACTATGATTTTGTAGATACACTTAGAACACAAAGACTACACTAGTTGTAACTAAATAACTAATATTAATATCCTCCTAGATTTAATAGAAATAATGACATATATTTGTAAAAATAAATTAATCATAGCATACACCTTAAACACTAATTAATGTAAAAACAAATTGCTTACATTAATTCTCTATATGATGTGGCTATAGTTAAAAAATAACCAGGTGGATAGTTGTGCTCATAAAAATTTAAAAAAACTATTTTTTTATTACACCCCGACTCAACTGAGAATAAATGTAATGTCACTTTTATTCATGTTTTTCATTGCCAGAGATATACAAGGCAAAGAATTAACACTTTAAAGGTGCTCGAAATTGCGTAGCTTATGAACTTGTGCTCAAACCTGAATATTTATTTAAATTTAACTTGGAATATGAGTAACTGCAGATTCATACTAATTGTCTTTGTTGCTCCAAATTAATGTTTTCCTCGTCCTTTAAGCACTATGCATTAGTTATATTATGGTTTATACTGAAAGCTGTATCAAAACATCAGTCATACACTAAAATAATATGTATGAAATAAAATAAAGTGCATTGGGCAAAAACAATTTGTAATACATAAATAAAATGATAGAATATTAGGAAAATAATAAGGCACAAATAAAAGTAAAAACAAGAATACATATTTACATACACTTTAATATTTCAACGCCATTATAGCATTATAGCATTATAGCATTATAGCATCGTCCTCAGGAAGCATCGAAATATAGAAATGTGTGTTAAGTGTTTTTACTTTTATTTGTGCTTTACCATTTTCCTAATATTCTATCATTTTATTTATTCATTACAAATTGACATACACTTAAGTTACCCAGCTTGAAAAGTAAATGGTCTACATATGTAAGATTAAAAAAAATCTCTTAAGAGAATTATTCAAATCTTGATAATTCAACTTTTCATACTCCATATTTGTTTGGAATTTTTATAGAGTTCCACGTGATATATTCAAGTCATTAATATTAACTAATGTAAGCAAAAAAGTCTAATAAAATTAAACCTAAGTAAGGTAACGATCAATTTTCTTCAAGAAGCATTCATTACTTCTCTGTCCAGTAGAAGCAATGTAAATTGTGAACTGTGTTTTTCTTTTCACTATAAAAGCCATTTTCTGTTCATTGCTTTTATGTATCTATCCTGCTTTCCTGTACCTTCAACCAAATATCAAAACAAGAAAGTACAAAACTGTCAACTACTATTTCTATGGAAAATATTTTTTTATAATTAGATGACTTTTCTGATGTTTTAAGACAGCCCTGTCCAGACTAGAACAGAACAACGGACACGAACATGTTCGCTACAAGTGTGAACGGTTTTCCAAACAGAACATTGTAACAAAATGTGTTTGTTGTTCTGTTTGGCACCGATCCACCAGTTGTCACTTTTATGCCCGTCGCATCAAAGGATGTTCGTGTTTGGTCCTGTTCTAGTCCAGACGCCTCTTTGAACATTTTCCTAAACATTTTCCTAAACATTTTCCTAAACATTGTCATTGGCTGGACAGCAGTGGAGTTGCACGTGTGTTTTGATTTTTGTAAGTAAGTCTACATATATCTTTTGGCGAGTGTATTTCTTAGTGTATGTGTCAAGTTAATAATCCTAAAATAGTTATCTCCTTTATTTTAGCATGGTCGAAAGAGTAGCAAATGAAGCTCACAGGGCTCTATAAGCCACGCCAGGTAATCTGGATTCCTAAGGATCCAGATCACTATAGTAAAATAAAAAAACAGGATGCGTGGGAGGAGATTGGGGCTGTGATGGACAGGGATGTTAACGAGCGCAGGGAAAAAATGGGAAGTTTGTTAGCCGCCCTTAGGAAGAAAAAAAATTAAATAAAATATACCATCAGTACAGGAAAAGTTAAGAGATTACATACAAACTTATATATATGAAATTTTTTATATGTTTGTACATAATTAGGGGCAACTAGAGGAGGACTTTTTTGGCACCGTGTCTTACTACCCATTCAGGTTGTACGCCTATGTACTAATTACACTAATGGGCTAAGTATGAGATAGGTGTAATCTAGATTAAGTGCACCATCATTTGCATGGGAAACAATTTAGGGAGGAAACCTTCACTGCACTCGACTGAGATCAAACTCTGATCTCCCTGGCCTTGGCAGTCTAGCACCCTCTAGCCTGACGCCTTAGACTTTGCGGCCACCAAGGCAGGTAGGGGCATCTTTTTTACCCGAGTCTCTCTTAATGGTCTTGCACCTTTTTTCCTGCTGCTAATTTCCCAGTCGGCATACCTCATTTTACTAAAACGACTTGATAGATTGTTGCCAAATTTTTATTTCCAGAAACCTTGATTTTATTTTTTTATACCGAATAGACGTTTGTGAAATTAAGATTTATCTGTAGCAATCTCTACTTTAGTACAATTTAATTTTTTTAATGGTTTAATATATCACAACACACACAAGCGTTTTTGTTCTCAAGTTGTTTAATTTAATATCTATTTTATTTCTTAGTAAAAATAATTAAAAACCAACCATGGGAACATGTTGTGAATATGTTCTGTTCAAGTCCGGACGCTCAGCCACAGTGAACCGAACAACAAATATCTTCGTGGAAATGTTTGTGTTCATTGTTCTGTTCTAGTATGGACGCGGCTTTAAAGAATACTTGTGGAAAACAAATTAAAATCTAACTTTTAACAATATTTTGATTAGTAAAGTTTAAAGAAATAATAATCAAGCTATGCTATTTGCATGTTCGTCCTTAAGATATTCTAACCATGTTAGGTTCTAGTGTGCTTAAGAATATCATTAGATAGACCAACATTAGTGCATTCTTCTACCTTTGCGGCAAAAACATACCTAGCGCATTCTATTTATGAAAAAATTAAATGTGTAGTTTTAACTGTAAATAAAATGTGTATCTCCAGTGTTATATGGAATGACAAAATAAATGGATAAATATCTTGTTGTTAGAAACAGTTTGTGCCAACTATGGACTATATAGAAAAACTAATAGCATAGTAACATATTATAGTATGTAAATATGGTTAGTTACTTTAAGTTTGTACACAACAATTTTAATATCTTAACATTTTATAATATGTATTCCCTGTAACATAACAGCCTTCTAAAAATATATTTTAAAAGAAAAATGTACATATGTTAAACTTTTTCTTAAGATTAAAACTTGAAGTAACAGTGATCATATCAATAATATCATGTCTTATTTAACTTAACAAATGTGACATAAAAGGATTTTCACAAATGTTGATGAAATACAATTTACTCTCACACAATTGTAAAATGTACTAATTTTTGACAGATGACAATAAAATATGGATCAAAGTAGTTTAAAATTTCGCAAAATTTTAATTTCATTGTTAATATGTAATTTGACATAAATAAAGACACTTTAAAACACTTGGAATTGTGTAATGTTTTGAGATGCATTTTTTTTACCAGGCTAATCAGCTAACTTAATATATAACAAACAACCTTTGTTAACAAACACTAAACTGATTTTAAAGTATAATTTTAAATGTTTTAAAAACCACTGTAATATTTTCAAGAGACTTATAATTGCATAAAACTGATATCTGAATTTATTTAATTCCATTATTGTGTATTTGTGATAACCAGGGCCCAGATTTTGTTGGCCTGAAAATAATCCAAAAATGACCTATAAAATGACCTAAAGTTCTAAAAAATTAATGTCAAATAATAAAAAAAAAGACCTTTAAATATGAACAAAGAGTCCTATTGAAAGTACACAACTAAATCAAACACATGTTTTGCAAATGCCCTTAAAATGACTAACAAAATTCCTATAAATGCCTAAAAATGACTTTTAAAGGACAAAAACCAAGGAAATATAACCTACTATTCCAAAATGACAATGAATGCATGTTGACCCGGTGTAGTAGGATCTGTTTGGCCCCCTCTGGCAGGTTGGTGTAGTACATCATAGTGTCTCTACCGGCACATTGGTATGCCCATGGCTTTGGCCTTGGGTGCGAAGGCGACTCATAAGGCCGTGGCATTATCGGCTTGTAGCGTTGGCAGTCTACATTTTTGATAGATTTTTTTTCTTTGGAACTGTTTTAGTAAAGCTATGGAATGCATTACCAAAGTGGCTCTTGAGATTATTTTCTTGGAATGTTGTTTCACCATTCCAAGTTTAATTTTTATGTTTTTTTAACAAACATATATAGTTATAAGCCTTTGTGATAATATTACTAGCGAATCATTTTCTATAACATACTCAAAAGTGTTACCAAAATATATTTCCTAAGAATGCTTTCAGTTATATGCTACAGATAGCTTGGACAAGTAAGACTTGTACATGTATATGAACATTTATTAAGTTTAAAATTACACTTGATAGACAGTGTTGCTAGAGTATGTCGAAGTACCGCAATCGCAGATCTACAAATTTGTGTAAATTGAGTACGTTTTGTGTAGCCTTAAAAAAAGCTAACATTTTGGATACCCCCATTAAATAAAGTTTCCCCACCTCTTATCTAGAAAGGTAAGCCATATGCACTTGATAATCTGTGACAATTATCACCTCGTACAGGAATACCAGCATAATCTATTAAATGCAGTATCTTATTTTATATACCCTGCTCTAGACAAATTTGTGTTTCAGTCTAGCTTTACATTTAAATAAAACATTAGCATCTACAGCCTTAAAGAGATTTACTGGAAATCAACAGTAGCTATAAGATGTATCCACTTTCTCATACCTTTGAAACATATTAATTACAAATATATTACCATTAGCACTGCTAATAAAACTTTTTTTAAAAAAAATAGCTGCAGGGATCTGCTGTGTTAAGTTAATTATAAATTTCGCCTTAAGCACGTAAGCAAATAACAAACCTAAATCTTATTTACTAGTAATCTATAGACCCATTGAAATAATGTAATGAAATTAACATACAATATTAAGCTTCCATTACAAAATAACATTACAATACTAAATTTTCTGATATCAAAAAATTATTCTCAATGTATTGCACTTATGACAAGAAATATCATGTGAAGAATTAATTTAATTTATTAGAATCATCGGATAAACTCACCATCTTAATCTCAATATGCACAATTTGACCAAATATGAACCTATTTATAGAATATAGGTGACCTGGTGGTCTAGGGGTAAGGTATCAGACTTCTGTGCTGGAGGTCCAGGGTTTAATCCTCGGTTCTGGCACAGATTTATCTGATTACCAGACTCTTCCTTCACCTCTAACAAGACGTGTATTAATCACATCTTGTGAATGTGTGGAATGCCAGGTCCTCCACCGTGGTTCGGATTCCACGTTAAACTGTAGGTCCTCCATTTCATCTCACAATCACCCTACCATTACACATTAGGGTAAGTGCATATAACCCGAACCGGTAGTAGGACGCGGTGCTAATAATAATAATAACAATAATAACAGTAATAGTATCGGAAGTATCAACCTCAATGGTCTTGGGGTAAAGTGCTCACCTCAGGACACGATGTGTGTGGGTTCAAACCCAGCTAAGATCGACAGATTTTTCTTGAACAATAACAATTTGTGGAACAACTTCCTTTGGAGTGGAAGTAAAGCCATTGGTCCCGTGTCAATTGTGACAGGTTTGTGAAAATAACTTTCCCCACAAAAATTAGTAGACCTTTTAGCGCTCACTCATAGAAATTCAGTGTAGAAGGTGACAGGGAATTACCAACCAGATCGTGCAAGCCTCACTAACTAGATGAAAGGCTGAGTCTAGCTTCAGATGGTTATAAATAAATAAATCACATCACACTAACCTTCATGTTGTTGTTTAAGAAAACAAAAAGGACGTGCTTAACATTTGTTTTTGAAGCACTGTTTTCAATAGAAAAGTTGAAAAGTGGCTTCCCATTATCTCTGTAAAAAGTTGATTAAGTATTTGTCAATAAATATAGAAATAAAAAATCTATGAAAGTAGGTTTTATATAGGCCTAATACTAAACTGCATGGGTCTGTCTCCCCATTCCCCCCAAACTAAATTATTTAGCATAATTCTCCTTCGGTATAGAATTTAATAGATTTTTGCTTATGTGCAAGATGCCATTTATCTAACATAGGCATTGAAAAACATTAAATAGAATGGACTTTCTTCATTTATGAGGACAGTAGCACAAAGAGCAAAACCTCATCCAGCAAGGTGGAAATATTTTAATTATCTATAGGTACCATTTAAATAATATTTTGAACTAGATCAGAATTTGTTATATGAACATGTATTAGTCCCATATTATGAAAGAACAAAAATAGTTTCATAAAATAATTTGTATTTTGTAATTACATTTTGTTGGATTAATTTCAAGCAAACTTCCAGTAAAATAGCCATCTTGTGGTCAAAACATTATTTTCTGCCAAACCCAAGTAAGCCTACTGTACTAGATCTCTTGACCAATTAGAAAACTTTCTGCTTTGATCAAGATAAATTACCATGAAAACTGATTGTCAAAACAAAGGAAAAGTCAGTAGACCCTACCCAAACAATATAATTAGATCCTGAATAAAACCAAGCTTATGAATTATTAACTTTAAAAATTGCATATTTTTATCAGTTAATTTAACATCCAAATACTTTGATGTATTCTTTTACATTTTTATCTCAAAAGAATTTGATAGAATATAATGGGCTACCTATTGATGAAGTAGTAATAATACAATAAGTATTCATGGTATGTAATAATTTTATTAATGAGAAAACTGCTATTTACATAAATAGTTTCACTTAAAAGTATTCATAGAGGTTATAAAACTAGATTACAAAATTAATCATACACTGCAAACAATGCAGAATATTTGGATTTGGACTTCAGTCATGTGTTACTTAACCTCAAAACTTAACAATACAGAAAACCCTAAATAGAAGCAAGCATATAAATTGGGTTTATGTTAATCTATACCAGAAATGAACACAGTTTAAACTATATGATCCTTATAGTGTCAATATTAACTATAACAATATAATTACTCTACTGTGCAGCATTGAATGCAGGATAATTATGACAAGCGAATAAAATATTGTACACAGTTTACTGTACAGAATGCATAGTACACAGAAGAATTGTGCAAGAGAAATATAAACAGTAGGTAGGCTTTTTATTGTAGACCTCTATGTGCGTGCACAAACACAAACTAAACTGCTGGAACAACCCCCACCGATGGCTCAAAAGGATTGGGAGGGAAGATGAAGTACTGTAGTCATTACTACATAAGCTATTTCAGAAACTTACCTCAGAGAGGGAAGGCAGAACTAATCACACTTCTCACAAGACAATGGCATTCCTGAGATTCCTACAGTAACATATTGTATATTGGCTGGTATTTTAAATTTGTGTTCGCTGTTTAGAGATTTTTATGCAGACATATGTCTCTAACAGTGTCCACATCTTATTGAGGAAGTCGTTTCACAGTAAGAGCTAGAGTTATCATGCCGGAAAAATTTAAACTGTCCGTTATAAACAAGAATTCGCTATTCAAAGGTTTCCGTTAAGGGATATTTTATTGTACAATTGGAAATTTTGTATGTTAATTTTTTTAGCACCGCAACGTATTACCTGTCCAGGTTATATGCATAATATGTAATAATTACACTAACAGTTTAGTAATGAGGAAGGTTGAGTTTAGAGCAAGTGTACCCACATTTGTATGAAGGGATAGTGAAAAACCATTATGGGAAAAACCACCCTCAGTACACTCGACCAAAATTCGAGCTCAATTACCTGTTATTGTAAGTATAGTCTATTGCAAGAGTGACGCCTTTTACTATGCAGCTACTGAAGCAGGTGGCATGTAAAGTTTATTCATAAGATTTTTACTATTTCTTCAATGGGATAGATCCCTGAAAGTTGTTGAATTTGCACACCCAGTATGTGCAATGTTTGGCAGCACAGTCATATGTTAACAGTGGTTTTATCAAATGGAAATGACTAGAATCTACAAGAGGTTTCGACTCACGTACACACATTTGTCAACACTTATGAAAGTTACTTTGGCACAAGATTCAAAGCCTGACATTCACACCATCGCAATTAAATGGTTTCAAATTTCTGGTACAAAACATAGGTTAAGTCTTAGTTGATCTATATAATGGCTATTTTTGTAATAATAAGGTACTAAGTTTATATTATTTTTATTTAAGATAACCAACATTGATGTTTGTGAAATGTAGCCTTAATGATCGAACAAGTTTCACATACCTGCCTTAGACAAAAATATAATGTTGTGTTGTAGTTCACAACGGCATGCATATGTAAATGAAATGGTAGAATAATTATTGTAAACATATTTAAAAACAATAAAGTCAGATTCGCTTCAGTGGCTGCATGGTCTAAGGCGCTTCTCTCCTAATAGACTAGACTACCGATGGCAGGGAGATCGGGATTTGAATCTTGGTCAGACGAGCTGAGGGTAGCTAATTGGGTAGTAAGATGAATAAGTTTGAGGTTTAACTATTCATCTCAAGCCTGGAATGTTTATGAAAGTAAAAAAGAAAATGTTCACGTTAAGAGATGGAAGAAACCTCCAATCCAACGATTCAGTTAATACACCATTCATCTCGTCATGCTACAAAATATTTTGGTTTTTAAGTGTGGCATGACAAAGGAATGTAGTAAGAATTCATTTTCACAGACGAAGAGAGGGGAACCATTAATACACTTGGCTATTATTCAAAACCCTATCTCCTCACCACCGGCAGAGAAGAAAAGACGAGACTAACAACCTTGGTAAAAATGCCCAACAGTGTGAGTTCCAAAATGATTTACAGTAAATGTAATAAGTGGAGTTCTCTTCCCCCGACTTCAAACACACAAGTAGAGTTGACATATTATTTTAGCATTGGGTTTTACTATCCATCCGAGCTATACACTTTTGCACTAATTATACTGATGGTTCTAGGGATTAGGATGCTATATTAAAAGGGAATGTACCCGCATTTGCATGAGGGGATAGTGGAAAACCATTTTGGAAAAACCACCTTCAGTACACCAGTTTGAAATTAAAACCTTGATCTTCTCGTTATCAGCAGTTTAGTCTATTGCTATAGAAGCCCCTTAGACCCCCACTGAAGTTGGTTACATAAAAATTGATGTAAGCTTTTCCTTTCACCAAATTTAATTTCAGTAAAAAGCCCAAAAGAAAACTAGATGTAAAACTTAATTTGGTTAAGTAAAGTTCTATATTATCGTAATTCTTTAGGCCTCTATATTACTAAAGTAACTGTGTCAACATTAAAGTGGTTGATAGGGCCAGAAAAAAAAAATGAATAACAACAATAAATAAAGATTTATTGAATTAGGCAGTTTTAAGCCAAAATGTTTTTAACTTAATAAACATTAAACAAAATCTAGGAAAGAAAGAAAAAATAAACTATAGCAATGAAGAGGGAATGGCAAATATAGGCCAGGAAAACTATGTCAAGGAAGAGGGAATGGCAAATATAGGCCAAGAAAACTATGTCAAGGAAGAGAGGACGGCAAATATAGGCCAAGGAAACTATGTCAAGGAAGAGGGAATGGCAAATATAGGCCAAGGAAACTATGTCAAGGAAGAGGGAATGGCAAATATAGGCCAAGAAAACTATGTCAAGGAAGAGAGGACGGCAAATATAGGCCAAAGAAACTATGTCAAGGAAGAGGGAATGGCATAATATAGGCCAAGGAAACTATGTCAAGGAAGAGGGAATGGCAAATATAGGCCAAGGAAACTATGTCAAGGAAGAGGGAATGGCAAATACAGGCCAAGGAAACGACATCAAGGAAGAGGGAATGACCAATACAGGCCAAGGAAATTATGTCGAGGAAGAAGCGAAAGTGAAAACTTAATAGCTTCATGGTGTGAGCCCGCAAGTGAGCTATAATAACTGAGCGTCCACCCTTGTTAGCAAAGATAGTGCCAAAATTTGTGAATAAAGGCTGTCATGTGGTCAGCACAATGAGCCCTCTGGCTGTTAATCTCAGTTTTCTAAGCTACTCAGCTACTTAGTTTTCTAAGCTACTCTTTTATTTAAGAAGCTCCTCATTTGTCTTCACGAGACTGATTTTGAGCTCATTCCAGACCCACTGTTTTAAAGATAGATTTTGGAAGCGCCGGGGATCGAACTAAGGATCTCTGGATCTGCAGCCAACAACTCTGAACACAAGGGAAGAGGAAAAACAAAAAGCTTAAGCAAATCAACAATCCTCCAAACACTGGGCAGTGTTGTGTTACTTCTCCGAGGTCTAAGTGTATTAAAGTGGTGAGGTGATAAAGTTTCTTGGGAATGAGAGAATTAATATTATATTTAATATAAAAGTCAAAAACACTTATTTACTTACTCTATGGTAACAGAAAATTGAATGTTCATTGCCACACTTACTAAAGTACACCATCTATCCCTATCTTGAGCTAGTTCAATCCAGTCCATCTCATTACACCCTACCCCTATGAAGTGTTCAGTTGGCAACACTGGGAAGGATCTTCAGGAGATGGATGATCTGTGACAAACGTAAATGGTTAGCAGTGTCAAACGAAGCATACCAACACAATTAACTGCAATTAACTTAAGAATTAGTTTAAACAAAGTGTCCGCCATTATATGCAGCACAAGTATGATTCAGAATATTACATTGGTGCTGTGGACTTTAGTATTTGTCAATCTATTTTGTTAATAGGCATAGTAAAGTAATTATGTCAGGCTATATTGGTAAAATTACGGAGTTTAATCCATTTGTTGATGAATGGGAATTGTTGGAGTGCAAGTTGCAATAGTTTTTTTAGAACTAATGAAGTGGTGGATGCAAAGAAATAAAAATATATCTTGCTAAGTTTATTAGATCAGGTCGTGTCAGGTTATTAATAGACTTATGCGTTCCCAACAAGCCTGAAAATAAGACTTAAATGGCGATTAAAATGTAACTGTCATCTCATTATGCGCAGAAGGTATCCATGTTTAAGGAAAGATTTATATTTTATCATGCATCCAAATCTGAGAGAGAGTATTGCAGTCCAATATTATAGACAAATTTGTGATGGGTTTAGCAAACGAGAAAATAAAAGAATGATTGTTCAGTGAGGATCCAATGACCTTAACGTTTTCATAAGCTAAGGATATTGCAGAACAAGTTATTGCAAACGGTGAATTGTTTTCCAAAAATAATGGGGTCGAAATAAAGAAGGAACCAGAAATATTTAGGGTGGTAGAATCAAGAGTCCAAGGAACATCATCACAAAAGCTATCAGTCCTTGAGGTATGTGGTTATAACAACCTTGTATCTGAACGTTGTCGATTCATAAATTATATCTGTAATCTGTTTGGAACTAAGGGGCACTTAAAGAAAGTGTGCAGAGCTTCTAATGCACCTTCTAGGTATATGATAAACTATATCTGGTGAACATTCCCCATTCCAGCTTTTCAACATGATCATGGAGAATCAAGGAACTTCTCCGGTGCTGGCAACTGTTTAACTTCAAAATAAATATTTCACTGGGGAAATAGATTCAGGAGCAACTTTCAGTGCTATGGTTGAATCCATGAATATGGAGAGTTTTTATGAAAAACCTTCTAGACAAACAAATCAAACTTTGCGATATTATTCACAGCATGTAGTGAAACCTTTGAGCCATTGTTTTATAGTGGTGACATACAAGCAGAAAATTAGTGTAGTAAGGTTCCACGTGGTGCCAAAGGGGGGGCCTTTGTTATTAGGTAGGGACTTCACAAATACTTTTTGGTTTTAAGTGTGTCAAATACATCACACGGCATCTGAAGATGAGTATTTGACAACCTTGCGGATGAAGTATTCTACAGTTTTTACTGACGTGTTGGGGAAATTTAATTTGGAGTAGTGTCAACATTCTGTAAATATGACCTTTTGTGTTAAAACCTAAAGTGGAGGCTGAATTAATTTGCTTACAGGAAATAGGAGTGATTTCCCCCAGCAAATACAGTAGCTGGGGAGCGCCGATTGTTCCTATTGCTAAGCCAGATGGTTCTGTCAGAATATGAGGGGATTTTAAAGTGACATTAAACCCATTTTTGGAGGTGACTGCCACCCGCTACCTAGGTTAAAAGAAGTTTTCAAACATTGCAAGGCAGTATGTTCTTTTCAAAATTGGATTTAGAGAGTGCATATCAACAAGTACTATTAGATTATAGTTTCAGAGAGATGGTCACAATCACCACACACAAAGGGCTGTACTCATACAACCGCATTCCGTTTGGAATATCACCAGCACCACAGTTATTTCAGAGAATTATTGAAGGCGTATTAGCAGGAGTGGAAGGAATTGCAGTATGACAGGATATTATTGTTGGGGCAAAACAAAAGAGGAACATGATAAGAGATTGTGTGATGTATTGTCAAGGTTTAAGGAAAATGGATTAACTCTTAACGTCAATAAGTGCTCATTCATGCAGGTATTCATTAAATATCTTGGATATATTATAAGTGAAAAGGGCCAAATGTTGGATCAAACCAATTTTGAAGGTTGAACCACCAGTAAATGTCACCTCGGCTCCAATATTGGCTCATTATGACCCAACGGAAGAGTTGATACAGACGCCAGCCCAGTGGGAGTCTCTGGGGTTCTGAATCAACTATATGAAGATGAAACAATAGGTCCGGTTGCATATGCCTCCAACACGCTGACAGAGACATAACACAGATATCCCCAAATACATAGAGAAGCACTAGGATTGGTTTTTGGAGTGCAAAAGTTTGCACAATATTTGTATATGCGGAAATTTAGGCTCGAAACAGATCACTAGTCGCTGGTTACTATTTTTGAGCCAAAAAAAGGAATACCAATTCTTTCCGCAAATCACCTCCAAAACTATGCATATTTACTATCAAATTTTAACTACCAGACACAGTTTGTGCCCAACCATAGGAATTGTGCTGATTACTTGTCTCTTACAGTCCAGCCATCAGATTTGGAACACAACATTACTCCCAGAGTTTTCAGGAGGGGCTCTGTAACCTTAACAGAAAACTAGTGAACTTACAGAGCAGAACAGATCCAGCGCTAGGCAGGCTGGTGAAGTGCATTGTTAACGGTTGGCTAACAGGAGATAAGGAGCCACTATCACAGTTCAAGTCTAAACAAGATGAACTAAATGTTGAAGAAGGGTGCATTTTTCTAGGAAGCCAATTGGTCATGCCGTCTTCTCTTCGAGACAGAATCCTGAGGGAACTACATGTTGGACACTTGGGAGTGGTCAAGACTAAGCTTTCAGCTAAGAATTACTTCTGATGGCTGCGCATGAACAAAGACATTGAGAGCTAAGTTTTGGGATGACACACATGTCAGCTAGTTCAACAATCACCTCAGAAAAGTCGTCTGAGTCCATGGAAGTGGTCGGCAACACCGTGGAGTATAATCCACATTGACTTCCTTGGACCTATAAATGGGATGATATACTTACTTGTTGTTGATGCTCACAGTAAATGGCTTGAGGTATACTCAATGAAGTCAACTACTTTCGACGTAAGGCTGGGACCCCACACCATCCCACAACCAATGGACAAGCCAAAAACTGAGTGTGTCGGATAAAACAATGCTTACGCAAAGCTAAATTTAAAGGAGTCGATTTATTCACAGAAATTAAGGAATTTATACTGACCTACCGAAACACCACAAACATCACAATTGGATTAGCCCCAGCATAGCTTATGTTAGGTAGGACTCGGCGCACTCGTTTGGATATAATCAACAATAGGGTTAAGAATGTGAACAACAGAGAACACAAGTCCAAAGCAAAATGAGTGTTCAGCAAGAGAGGCAAACAAAGAACACAGGTAAAAGGAGGTAAAAGGAGGTAAAAGGGAGTGTCATTTTAAGAAAGGGGAGAGAGTTTTAATGAAGTTCAAAAAAAAGAAAATTACTTGGATTGAAGCAGAAGTGCTAGGGAGACGCTTATATTTACTGTGTGCATATGGAAACATTGTAAAGAGACATTTGAACCAAATAATACCTTCTAGATTATCAAATAAAAGGAGCAGCCTTGAGGAAGTGTCTCCCAGCCATTTTGTCTTGCCCAGGCGGTTGGAGGATGTTAATGACGAGACCCCGCTCCCTAGTGGCAGTGAGAATGACAGTGCCCTACACCTTTCTGTTGATGAAGAGGCAAGAGCTGGCGACATTAGAAGGACCTCAGAAACTTCGCTAGACTCAAACGAGCGCAGGCCCATCCTATCAAGGTCACCTCTAGGAGAGCAGAATGAGGAAATCCCTCAATGGCAAGTTCAGTCGCAAAGGAAGAAGCAGCTCTCGAGAAGGCTCAAATATTCGCCTTTTTGATGGGGGAGGGGGATAGTAAAGTGTTCAGTTGGTAACACTAGGAAGGACCTTCAGGAGATGGATGATCTGTGATGAACGTGAATCATGAGCAGTGTCAAACTTTGAGGCATACTAACAAAATAAACTTCAATTAACAATTGCTAGATTAACTTAGGAATTAGTTGAGCTAGTTATATCCAGGCCACCTCATTACATTCTCTCTCTTTCAGGTCCATTTTGATCTTACCCTCCCACCGGTGTCTAGGTCTTCCCAATGGTCGCTTCCCATAGGCGTTGCCCTAAACAAGGTTCTAGATTCCCCCATTCACACTGTATGTCCTGCACAGCATTATCTACAAGACTTGATTATCATAACAATGTCTTGTATTAAGTCAAAAATAGTGTTAAGAATTGTTTTAAATTTTTCTATTATCTGTATAACTGACTAATGAACAACCATTTCATACATAAACAGAATTTGAAACTGTTACTATATTTCCCATGGTCTTATATTTTTTAGTGTATTATCTAGCTTTTTAAAGCTGTAGAAACTAATTTTTTAAATTATATATGAGTGTAGATTTTGTTTTTAGAAAGTGTGAGTTAAATTAAACGTGTATGTAAAGTTAGTATATTTTTTTGGACTATTGAAATGAATGGAGTAGTATCGAAAGAAGCAAAGATGGCAGTATATAAAAGTGTGTTGATGCCAACATTGTTTTATGGATGTTAAGTGTGGGCTTGTCAGGAGAAACACAAGAGCATGGTGAATGCGGTTGGAATGAGATATCTAATTAATGTCTGTGGAAAAACTCATATGTACAGTGTCAGTAATGAATGAGTGCTGAAGGAGTGCGGTTTGAAAGGGAATCCAATAGGTGCCAATGTGAAAAAAGTGTCTTAAATTGGTTTGGACATATTGAGAGTATGAGTGTAGATCGAGGGAAGAAGCAAATGTATGAAGGTAGAGTGTGTGGGTCATAAGGAAGGGGTAGGTCATGTAAGACATGGCTAAATGTTGTAGATGATTGTGTAAAAAAGAGAAACATTTAGAGTTTTAACAATAAAAAAAAGTGTGTCTCTGTGCATGGATGTTGCTGAAGCGAAGGAAGTATGCAAGGACAGGGAAATGTGGAGAAAGCTAGTGAGGATGGATTAATTAGTACCGAGTTATTTTTATGAGCTATATGCGTAGTGCAGTGCACAGCATGATTATGTATATATATATTTGTGTAGTTTTTTAAAAATCTTTTTACAGATATTAAGCTAAATGTGTATCTGGTCAGTGGCACACATACATTGATTATAAAATTAGCATACTAATGTATGAGTTAATAATGCTTATGATGATGACTTTTAGAACCCTTATTTTAAATTAAAAAATATACCTAAAAGTTTTGTAGAGTATAAGTAAAATTTAAATTCTAGTTATGTGAGTAGATCATGTCATAATGCATAGGGCTTAGCTAATAACTCTCAAGGTGCGACCGAAGGGAGCGCAAATATTTTTATAGTTTTTATAGGATTTAAATTTTTTGGCCAAAATAAATCAAATATTTTTCCAGTAGCAACATAGAGTTTAGTTTTCTGCACATGCTATTATTATTATTATTATTATTATTATTATTATTATTATTACTAGCACCGCGTCTTACTACCTGTTGAGATTACATGCACTTACGCTAATGTGTAAATGGTAGGTTAATTGTGAGATGAAATGGAGGACCTACAGTTTAACATGGAATCCGAACCACGGTGGAAGCCTGGCATTCCACACATTCACAAGTTGTGATTAATACAATTATTGTCAGAGGTGAAGGAAGGGTTTGGTAATCAGATAAATCTGTGCTGGGATCGAGGATTGATCCCCGGACCTCCAGCACAGAAGTCTGACACCTTACCCCTAGACCACCAGTTCACCTAATGCACATGCTAATATCAACAGATCTTGAATATATGTTAAGATTGTCCTGGAATTTTGTCAAAACTTTTTAAATAAAGAGAAAAAAAGTTTTGACAAAATTCCAGGACACTCATGAAAGGTATTCAAGTTATGTTGATATTTAGCATGTGCAGAAAACTAAAATTTATGTTGCTACTGGAAAAATATTCAATTTATTTTGGCAAACAAAATTTAATACTATAAAAACTGTAAAATTAATCGTGCTTCCTTCAGCCACACCTTAAGTGCATAGCACATAATTCATCGAATTGGTTCAACTTACGTATTATGCATAGTCTTGAAAGATGTATCACCCAATAAGATTGTGAGGAAAGGCTCTAGCCAATTTAAGTGTCAGTACACAGTAAACCCAAAATCTACATTTTGTATGTATATATATATATATATATATATATATGTCTTGTAGTAGCTAAATACATTTTTTTAATTGTATGTAAATTTAAAATATAGGTGAAATATGACATTTTCATTTGTGTTGTTTATTAGTGGGTCTACCTTAATATACATGATGATAATACATAGCTTGGAGTAAAAAGGCTAGTATATTTCTAGAAATAAATGATTTTTTACATAATGTATGTCCTTAATTAATGAGTTTTATTGTGAATGCTTGTATTTTTTAATGGATTGTGCACTTTAGGTTATGCATGAATCTAAACCCAGCTTTAATAAAGTTAAATGTGCAAACATATTTGTTTATATGCTAGTGTTCCCTTTGATAGTTACTGAAATACTTTGTTTTCATAAATGTTCTGACCTTTTTCCTTTGGATTTTCTTACAGCATGTCACGACGGTTATTGAAGTTTACATCCTCAGAAGAAGAAATACTTGCAACAAAAGGATACAAAATAATAGATCAAATAGGTCAAGGATCATTTGCTTCTGTGTATATAGGAAGATACATTTCAAACCGCTATAACCAACCACAAGTTGCCTGCAAAGTTATAGATATTAACTACGCATCCAAAGACTTTGTTCAAACATTTCTTCCTCGAGAACTGTCAATACTGATGAAAGTTAAACATCCTCACATTATCCAAGTTTTCTCTATCCTCCAGAGGAAGACCAAGTATTACATTTTCCAGAGGTATGCTGAGAATGGTGACATGTTGGAGTATGTGTTAAGATCTGGTGTCGTACCAGAAGAGCAGGCCAGGATCTGGCAGAGACAAATCACCTTGGCGGTTCAATATCTTCATGAGCTAAACATAGCACACAGAGATTTGAAATGTGAAAATATTCTTCTCACAAAAAACTTCAATGTGAAAGTGGCAGACTTTGGATTCGCTAGACATATTGTATATATTGATGGTAAAATGCAACTTAGCAATACGTACTGTGGCTCATTGTCTTATGCAGCCCCAGAAGTTATAAGGGGAAAACCTTACAACATGAAGATGGCAGATATTTGGTCATTAGGCATAATTTTGTTTGTGATGATCAATCAAGCAATGCCATTTGAAGATAGCTCCCCTAA
Source organism: Timema monikensis (assembly GCA_902151445.1). Taxonomy (NCBI): domain Eukaryota; kingdom Metazoa; phylum Arthropoda; class Insecta; order Phasmatodea; family Timematidae; genus Timema; species Timema monikensis. The sequence goes on along the minus strand of CABFVZ010002390.1, from coordinate 48,492 downwards.
GAGACTGTATAGTCGCCAAATGTCTCGAAAATGGAGGTTTCGGTCCAAAATAAACAGTACAATTAGCCAACAGCTTAAAAATGTGATACGAAATTTGTTAGAACCCAACTTGAAAGCAAGGTGGACACTGGCTAAAGTTATAAATTCCGATTGGATAGCCATGGATTCAAGGTTGACAAAATTGGATCCTAATGAAGAAATGTGTTTGGAAATGGCAAAAAAGGAAACCGTACCACCTATGTTGTCTCGTGCAACATTATCAACACAATCAACAGCACGAATCAGAAGAAGGAATTCTCTAATTACTAAAAAATCTTCAAAGCCAAATGTACATACAGATAAACAATCCAAACCAAATATGATAAAAGTTGCAGCTGAAGCAGCAGCAGCCAAAGAAACTACTGTGAATGTTATCAAGGATTTAAATAACAGTGACATACACTATCACTCAACACAAATACATCTTGTCAATGATAAGGATTCAGACACAACCAGCCTCAAACAATATGATGCAAACACAACCAGCCTCAAATATAATGATGCAGACACAACCAGCCTCAAATATAATGATGCAGACACAACCAGCCTCAAACAAAATGATGCAGACACAACCAGCCTCAAACAAAATGATGCAGACACAACCAGCCTCAAACAAAATGATTTATGCTTAAATAAATATTCAAATGGTTTAGCAAGTTCTACATCTACACTAACCAATAAAGAGATGGACAAAATCTCAACAGAGACACTTGAAGATGATGTCACTTATGACATGTCCCGCATATCTCGTACAATTGCTCGAGTAAAGGGTAGAACCAAAATCTTAGAAACAGTTATCAAAGGCAAAAACAAGAATAAAAGTGATTTAAAAAAGTAAAATACAAACAGTGACACAAAAGTCATCAGAATTTAATCTTGATTTGTCACAAGAAAAATAAAGCCTGTGACTTAGCCAAGTATTCTTTTAAAGTATAAAGTAAGTTCTCAACTTATGCATATTCATAGATAGGTGGTTGTGGTACTTCGACTTACAAAAATTAATAACAACACTGTTTGTAAAGCAGCACTTTAAACATAGTAGATTGCTCTCGTAGTAAGCCTCTGCACAGCCTCCGCACAGCTGAAAGTGCCATTGCTATTATGTTCGTTTCTAACAAGTTGTGTCTTGTTAGTGAACCCACATAGAACTTGGTAGTTTTCTTCTCAAAAGCAAATTACTGTTTAGATTTAATTATTCTTTGAAATTAACATTTATAGTATATCTTTTACCCATCATATTAAATCATCATTTAAGTTATGCAGTTTTTCGACTTGCTCAGTTCTGTCACATTTGTCAATATAGTTCAGAAACTTTTAATTTCAAATGAAATTGAATCAGTGGTAGGTTAGCGAGTTAAGGTCAGTTTTTTTCCCAAGTATTTATAACAAAATAAACAAAATATTAATACTAAGGCGGGGGGGGGGGG
>CABFVZ010002390.1:0-29950 GCA_902151445.1 Timema monikensis | reverse complement strand
GCCGGGTGTACGGAGGGTGATATTTCATTAATGGTTTACATTCTCCCTACATGCAAATGAGAGTACACATCTTATAATAACAACATTTCTTCTTTAATCCATTAATGCAATTAGATTTTTTTTGGTAGCACTGTGTCTTACCACGTGTTCGGGTTATACGCTTATTTACTAATTACGTTAATGTGTTGAGAATGAGAAAGATTAAATTTATTTATAGTGCACCTGAATTTGCGTGGTGGCAGAGTGGAAAAACCTTTTAAGAAAAATCACCCTCAATGTACCTGACCGGAATCGAACCCTGATCATAAGCTACCAAGTTAGTTTCTGGCAATTGCTCTTTTATATATTTTTTTATTTCATCTTGTTAGTTCTTAAAGTATGATTTTACCATTTATAACAAAATGTTTGTCTCCTTTCCTCAAATCCGATAACTCGTTTCATTCAGAGAAACATTCTTTATTTTCAGATACCACATTGTATGTATCAAAATTAAAAACACGATGGTTTAGGTTTATACACATATAATTGGACCTCACCCTTTTTGGGCTAGTTAAATCTAGGGTGTCGGGAGGGCAGCAATTTCTAGGAGGATCCAGACCATCCTTATACCCAACTCTTTAAGCCCATGTTTATCACTTTGTTAGTTTTGAAATAACTAGTCTGTCACTTAAGCCACTCTTAACTGGATTAATCCTTATGTTTGTCGAGCAGTTGGTCCTCTCGTGTCGGCCGCTTGGATGTCTATCACTTTGTCCTCTTATATGAGAGCTTGTCTATCACATGGTCCAGCTCGTGTCGATCACTTGGTCCATGTCGTTTCTGGGTGTCTATCAGTTGGTCTTTTTACAGATTTGTTCTCTCGTGTCGATCGCTTGGTTGTCTATCACTTTGTACTCCTATACTTGAGCTTGTCTAGCAGTTGGTCCAAGTCGTGTCGGCCACTTGACCCACCCAGCCTTCCAAATACTTTTTTATAGCTTGTCGAGCAGTTTGTTGTCTAGCAGTTTGTACGGTGCCACTCAGTACAACTGACTGAGATCCAAACCCTGATCTCCCTGTCACCTGTAACCCTGTCTAACATGAGAGTAACCGACACGTTTGACTATGCAAACACTGAGATGGGTCATTAACAAATATGGCAGATTGTATATGTATTATCTAAGATCTGCTCAACCAACCAAGTTTAAGACAAATTAAATGAGTCATGTTCTTTATTTCCCCACAATGATTTAAATATAAACAGATTTACAAAATATTAAAAACACAGCTTGCATTAATTCAAATAAAGACTTTTAAAAACATACAGAATAATATATACATCAAGAGTTGATTTTATTTCCAATAAATGTGTTTTTAAGCTCAGTAATAATTTATATATGGGTGGTAGATTAAGCAATAAAAAATTACTGGATGAATGCAGTTATTTTTTCACAGATTTTATATTAATTTAAGATAAGAATATACAAACATACTGAATCGATTACACACATAAAACTATGTTCATATGCATTTTATGTGAGTTATGACAATACTATTCTAAAATGTAAACATACAAAATAACAACACCACATTGACATAATATAAAATATATTAGCCGTTGGACTAAAAAAAGGGCTATAAAATGTAGTTTTCATAATTAGTTTCAGTTATCTGAACAATACTAGATGTTTATTTGTAGAATAAATTGTACTTACACACATTTAATCAACAAGTATGTACATAACATATGCCATAAATTCAAAAAGACTAAATATATCCAAATAATAAATCAATAGAAAATGTTTGAAACACCATTGTATACTATGTTTTTAACCTAGCAAGGTACATATCAGAGCCAAATTAAGCTACAACCATTATAATTATATCTATATTAATAAAGTCACTGGGATTTATTGGTAGCATTTACACTCAGAAATATATTTAGTATTTTAACTAAAATTATCTTAATTAATTGAACTACCTTGAATGATTATTGGACTATTATCATGCTATAATATAAACAACATGAAAAGGCACAAAATGGTTGGAATCAACAAAAATTAAATGTGAAGAGAAGTACAAAGTCTGTAAGATTATCAGAAAAGAAATGCAAATACAAAAAGTATATTATTAATAGACAAAATAAAAACTTTCAAAACACATTAAGCCTTTACCATCGCAGAAATGTTAAACACAAGTCTCCTGAAGATGGGGTTCGATATGTCTTGGATTTAATAGCATTGGTTGAGATACAAATACNAATTGCACTGTTCTTTGAGTTTAAATTTGTGAATGTTACAATTTAAAATAATTTGTTAATGTTCACGTGCATTATGTGCTATGCACTATCAGTAGCGTACTCACGGGGAGGGGGGCTTGTTTGAGGAGGCTTGAGTCCTCTGCCGTAGTTTTGAGATACACCAAGATCTACGCAGATCTAATGAGAAAATAAAATGGGGGAAGGGGGTATGACCAGTTAAACATTGTGAGCAGAGAAAATATAAAGTGCCACATTTCCTTGTGTTGATCCTCCCTAGTAGTCCTAATTGATGTTCTTGCAGTCTAGGAAGTGGCCTAATTCCTGAAGAGTGCGGCAGGTTCCAAATCTCCCAGTTTCACACGTTGTTCCATCGAGGAGTTTGAGTTGCACAGTGGCTATACATTTACCTATTATAAATAATCGGTGCTTTTTGTGACAGTGGGTTTATGTGACGGTTATGCCAACTTTAATTTAGGCCTATTTATTTATTATTTTGTTAGATTTTAACGTTTATAATAGAAAACTTATAGATTATCAAGTTAACCAATACTAATAAAAAAAAAACTTCCAAAAGCGCTTCTAGGTGTATATGAAAATAGTAAAAAAAATGCCTTTGGAGGTTGGAGGGACGTCCCCCAAACCCTCTTTGAGCCCCCCCCCTCCCCGAATTCCCAATCCTGTGTTCGCTACTGCATATATTAAACTTAGTTTTGAGTAATTTTGGGATTGAGGTTTCTGAAATACTAAGATAGCCTACTATAATCAAAAACATTTTTTCCTTTAAATAAAATATGTAGTTTTAACGAATTAAAAAAAAAATTGTCTTGTTGAATTCTTGAGGATAGTTTTTTTGTCCTCTTTATTCAAGCAGATTCTCACTTGTTACTTAATCATTTATTTTTCATTCAGTTTTCATTTGCTAGAGTTTTAACTATAAATCTAGCCATCCAGTCTTAATAAAAACTTATGTTTTTAAATATCTTCAATAATAGTCTCAAATTTCAACATTCACCTTATAATTACTTCAAATGCAACATTGTTTTAAATAATTATCATATATCCCATTGAACACAATATTCACACAACCTGCTAATTTGTTCTATCCAAACAAAATCTTTAATACAAATTGTTTTATTATATGTATGAAAAAAGTGCATTGAACAAAAACATTTTGTAATAAATAGTACGATAGAATATTAGGAAAATTGTAGAGCACAAATAAAAGTAAAAACACATATATTTACACACACATATATTTCGATGCTATTATAGCATCTTTCTCAGGAAGTAGTAGCAAAAACACTAACACATATTGACACACACTTTGATATTTCGATGCTATAATAGCATCGGAATATTGGAGCGTATGTCAATATGTGTTGGTGTTTTTATTTTTATTTGTGCTCTACCCTTTTCCTAATATTCTATCATTTTATTTATTACAAATTGTTTTTGTAGTAAAAGTGCTGTTTAAACAGAAGCATTGGAGAAAAGCGTGATAAATGGAAATCCTGCGTTTATTTTATTATTAACAAAGTCAAGAATGAACTACTCCATGCTTAGTTTGATGGGTTTTTTTAAAGAACAAAAATGTCTAGAAAACTTTAAATCAACTTCTTAAATAAATAATTGAAATAGGCATTACACTTAAAATGTGTGGTCAGTGATGAATTTGGAACAAAGTGAGAATACGGGCGTGAAACTACAGCTAACTACCGATTATCTGTGGTAATGTAGGGGAAGAGTGCTTTGAATAACTAAAAACTGTGGATAATACAAATATTTAATAAAACAAGAGATTGTAGCACATTCAATTCAAACTAGTTCTCACATATTATGACTGCTTTTATAACAATATTGTTATATTTCATGCCCGCATATAGTAATAAAAAACACTTTTAACCAATGTACAGTATACTCAAAAGGGACACATAAAAATATTTAACATTTGGAATAGAGTATCTCTTATAGAATTTGAATATTGGCTGTAAATGTAAGTTTATTAAGAGGACTCAAAAGTATGGCAACGAAAGTAAAATGAGTGACCGATAATGGATCCAGTTCAGTAGATGAAGCAAGAACTAATTAGATTTCTCAACTTTGTAATCTTTTATGGGAAAATAATATTTAGATAATTTTTACATCTTCCAGACATCTGCAAATATATAGCTACCAATTTAAATACATATTTGACATCAACCAGTGGTTCTCGAAGGGAGTGTTGGGGCATAATAATTCCCTATGGATGCCATGAAAATATCATGACATTTATAATCAAGTCAATGAAAACACCCATGTTTAAGTTAATACTAATTTAGTGTTTTTTTAGTCAAATATTATCCCCAAAAGTATATTTTTATTTTATGTACGTCCCTTATTAAAGATTTGTTTGACTCATAAAAAGTGAATAGAGGGACATTCATCCTAAGAGTGACGTGAAATAAAGGGGACATCTAAAAGGGGCTGTTCTAGTAAAAATGTTGAGAATCACTTAACTAAACAGCTGTAAAAATTAACATAAAATACGAAAATCACGATCCCAATTGGCAAAAAAAAACTATTAAAATTATTATAAGTCTGCTAGTTAAGATTTAACGGTTATTCTTTAGACTAATAAATAGTTACAAGGTATCCATGGATTTTGTTGAAATATAAAATTTATGATTTATGAAAATGTGTAAGAAAAAATATTAAGTTTCAACAGTAAACTGAATATTTGAATGTACAATATATTGCAGAATAGGTTTGTTACTAAATCAAACAATTAGTAAGAAAGGGTCTTAATTTACTTCTATAAAAGAATATCAATATTTTCTAAAAAAATAATAGAATCTAAGAATTTAAAGTTAAAAATTGTGTAAGAATATAACTTTATTTAAAATGTGTTTACTTCTGATAAATGAATAAAATATGGTGTTTATTTGTGAAATATTGTTTTGTATTCCAAACATACAATTTTGAAAAGCTACCACTAGTTTAAAAAATAAATAATTTTTAATAATCTTGTACGTTAGATAATTATAGAGATTGATAACTAACAATTATAATTTGGGCTTGTAAATAGTTGTTTTACTCAAAGTGTCTGTGTTTGACCTATTTTATTCATAAGTTAAAGTTAAACACATTTTAGTAGCTTTCAATTAAAATTAACCACATTTAAGTGTGACTGACATCTTCGATTGCCACCTCCCCCACTTTGTCCTTGACACTTTCCTGAGAAACCGAGTCTGAACTAGGACTATCAAAATCCACTGTTAGTATACTGAGCAACTGGTCCGTAGACATGACCCCTGACTCTGGAACACTCATTTTAGACATGTCTGCTGTAGTCTTACCAACTGTGTCAGGCACCTTGCTTTCTACACTTTCAAGTTTATTTTTTTCAATCGATTCTACACTTGAAACCTTATGTCCAAGTGTATCTTTATTTTTATTCGGAACCTTTATTTCACTAACAGAGATCAGCTCTTCGACATCGGCCACACTTTCTGCAACTGGTATATCTGGAGTTTTATCCATTTTGGGTTCTGAAACATCTTCACCATTCGAACTTGACTTCTTCTTGGCAATAGCTTCATCTTTTGAGATCACTTTATCGACCAGTTTTGAAAGCTCTAGCTCTACATCAACAGCCATAACTTGAGAGCCTTTTTCATCAGAAATGGAAATTTCCTTTTCAGTATTGGTTTTCTCTAAGCCATTGCATGTTAATAGTTTGGTGGAATCGCTGGAAAGTAAGTGTGAGCCTTTATCAGATGACACTAATGGCTCATTTATGTTAAGTGACTCTTCTGCTCTCAAAGAATCGCCTTTTAATATAGCAGTACCTATCGGTTTAATTTTATTATCTTTGTCAGAAATCCTTCTATTTCTAGATAATAACTTACCGACTCCTGTTGAAGATTCATCTTTATATTTAATATTTTCTTCAGTGATCTCTGAAGTAATGGGCACACTCGACAAACTCAATTCAGAGAGCGAATTTTTTTTCACACGGTGTAATTGAATCAAAGGCAGTCCAACATTGCCCGAATGTGACAATTCGTGTACTCGACCTTCAACTGTTGAAGCAAATGATGTGTTGCATGCTTCACAACTGTATGGAACCAACATATATGGAACTTTTGAAAACTTTTTTTTTGCCACATTGGAAACTTTTGGCTTACCCCGCTTTTTACTAGCTGATAAATCTTTTTTCAAATTCAGCTTGACCTGTTTATTATCAGCTGGTAAGTCACTACCAGGCTTAGATCTGACACGCAATTTATTAGCTGATGAGCTCTTAATAGGTGTTTTCGCAAGTGGTTTATCAACTAATAATTCACTACTAAGCTGGTCAAGTGATTTATCAACTGGCAAATTTTTTAATTTTGGCTTAGTACGTAGCTTAGGTTTTGGCTTAGAGGACACTAACTCTTCAGAAATGTTTGATTCATCATGTGGACTCACACTTAACTTACCAATAGGTAGGTTCTTTATAAGCTTTGGTTTAGCAGGTCTAGTGTTTTGTTTGTTAATTGATGAAAGCACCAACTTTTTGTTTTTTTTCTGAATATTCTTTACATCTTGATAGGTTGCCTTACCACTTACAGATTTTGCTTTGCTTTGTTTTATTTCACTGTTTCTTGAATAAAGAGTTTCACCAATATTTTTGTAATCAACAATAGATCTTCGCCTTTTTGGTTTTCGTACATTATAAGCAAATGATTGAATTTGATTTTTCTCTCTTTTCTTCAGATGCTTCACATGAACTTTGTGCACATTTTTAAGATTGCTGTTCAGCGAAATTATCTGCACTTTTCTAGGACTATTATCTGCAGAATCTAAATCATCATGTTTTCGTTTCTTATTGTCTATCTTGTGAGGTTGTTTTGCTTTCAGTGCAGCAGTAGAATTTTTATGACCCAATTCAATCATGTGTTGAGAAGGTTTAATTAAATCTACAACTTCTACACTGCTTTGACGAAGTGACCGCATTTTGGTTTTATTTGTTGAAAGTGTACAGTCACATGATACATTTTCGTTAATAAGTTGTGCATTGCAATTGGAGCAGTAAGCAAGAATTTCAGGAGATTTGGACTGGGTAGACCGAGCAGCCAAACCTGACCGCTTAGCCTTAGTAGGGGTTGCAAAACTATCCCGAGCCTTTGCATTCACTGGGCCTCGTGTTCTTCCCCTTTTCCTCTTGGGCTCATCAAGTGAGCCAGGTGTTGTCAACATAAGGTTTATATCAGTATTTTCTAATTTCTGGATGGAAAGTCTCATTAGTTTATTTGACGAAATGAGATTTTTTGGCCAGCTTGGATTTTGTCTGCCTCTTTTTGAAGCTGTAAGCCTGGATGGTACAGTTGATTTACGAGCTAGACTTTTTCTCTGCACACTAAGATGACCAGAAGGTTCAATAACATTGCCCATGCTCACTCCTTGTAAACGTTTTGTTTGCCTCTCTGACGGAGATGTTTCTTCGTCAGTACTAAAATGTAGAAGAGCTGAATAAGATTAGTTGAAATAAAAATACATTTTTAAAAATATTAAACTCAACATAAAGGCAAAAGTATAATTAAATAACTTCCAAATGATTTAGCTCTACTTTGGTTGAAAGTTAATACAAAACTGTCCAAGCAGAAGAAAATATCTAAGTTTTTCATCTAAAAGAGCTTGGAACACATCTAAGTCTTTTTAAATGAACAAAATATCACAATTAACAGTTTTAGAGAAAAGCCAAGATCAATGTAAAACTTGAAGTGAGGTTATTTATTTTCTTTAAACAATCAACAATTCAAACAATAAATATACTTGAGTATCTGCTAGTTATTTGATTTTCATAATATGCTCAAAAGACGCAACCTTGTTTAAATTTTTCAGCTATTTGAACTAACAAGATTTAAATAAAATAGTACAATTTATGTTGGTATTTTGACATGGCTTGAACTACGTACATAACATAGTATTGTCTTAAAATTGTAGAGTACCTAAGCAAATTATCTAATGCAAAACAAATGATTCACCAAAATTGCAGTACAAAAACCCTTTTTACTATGCGTAATCACAACTCACACATCACTTTTCACTTTGCCAATAGAGTTAACAGCTTTTATAAAGTCTCTGAAAATTATTCTTTATATGTTAACTGGATCATGTCAACATGCAGCCTAAATGATAGTTTCAATATCAAATTCAAATGAGTCATTAACTTTAAGAAGACTGATGTTTTGGAATTTTTTGCTTGAAATAACAGATTCTGATGTTTTAATTCTGAAAATTATTTTTTGATGTTTATTTGCCTCAGACTTTTCTCTAGAATCATTAACAGTTAGTAGTTTGTTATAGGACCGCGTCTTAATACCTGTTCAGGTTATAAGCCTATGTACTAATTACACTGTGTTAGGGATTAGGAAGGCTTAGTTAATAGGAAATGTGTCCACATGTGTGTGAAGGGAGAGTGGAAAACCATTTAGGAAAAACTAACCTAAGTGCAGCTGGACCCCCTTGTCCCTCTCTTCAGCAGTCTAGTCCAATATGACCGCGTGTTAAGACCACAAGGGCCACCAAAGAGGGTAGTTAGTTGTTGATTTTTTGTCTGATCATACTATAAATAAAATAGGTATATTTATGTGTAAATGGGTTTGTGTGTCTATTGATATGAGAACTCCAAAACCAAGAAACATAGAAAGTGTAACTTGGCATGCGTACTTAGGGAACCTTACACCTTAGACCGTGTGGCCATTGTGCTAGCATCTCCCAAACTAAGAAAAATATGAAACTCAGCATAATCTTGCATATGTATGAAACCTATCTTAAAGGGTTTACAGTTTGGATGTCACTATTTTTACTTTCACAGCTTGACTCATTAAACCATGTGAACACCGGTGTGGATAATCCAAAACCAATAAATATAGAAAGTGAAAACTTGGCATAAAATTATGACACCTTGTGACCACCTGACCGTGTAACTAAAAAACCAAGAGGCATAGATAGAAAACAGAAACTTGGCATAAGCCTATATACATAGGGTAACCTTTTGTGTTTAGTATGGGCTTGCACTTGAGGCGTGCTAAGTTTGACTATGAAACTGACCCCTACGCTCACCTAACCACTCAGTTGAAATTATGGCAAGGTGAACCGGAGGTGGTTTTTCTATGGTATTGTCTCACGTCTACAGTTATCCGAGTAAATTCTGATAAATTTCACAATTAAATTATCATTCCTGTCTCATTAATATTTGTTGACAAACATATTAAGCTTAACCTAGTTAATCTTTCTCTAGCCTAATCTATCAAAAAAAACTAATTATGTTTAGTTAATAAAGTGTCTATTATAAAGAATAGACCTAGCGAAATAGTAGTATTAAGTATTTTATCAAAGTTACAGGCCTAAGGTTCAGCTAGGCAAAATAAATACATGGAATAAAATATACATAGTAAAATCTAAAAGGTTAGAACAGTAGTAAACAATTAAGTATCTAGTATTTACATTAAATTATTTAGTAATTTCACAATTTTGATTTTTTAAAGTAATGCTACACATTTAACTGCCCATTAGACTAAAAGAATCCAAGGATACAAGATAAAGAGGATTAAAATAAAAAATAGCCAGCACTCATTTGCAATAACTTTCAAACTAATTAAACGAAAAAAATTTCCAGCTTGGATTTTATTCCAAAATTCTCCTGTCATTTATACTTCACAAGTCCATTTTCAAAAGGCCCATCAAGTCTACCAAGTATTTTGCCAAAATACATTGTTCCAATTAGAGCATCCTTTCATGCAGTTAATGCAGCTTTATCAATATTTGCTCGATGGTTGACTAGGAAAGTTTGTGAGGCGCATGTTAGCTGTCACAAGGAAAAAACAAGATTAGGAATGAAATATGTAGCAAAAAGATCACAAGGGAGGCCAAGAAAGAGATAGGAGGAGCAGGTAATAAAAAGTGTTCAAGTGAGAGGAGAAGAATGGAAGAAATTAAAGGAGGAAGAATAGAGGAAGATGGAGGTATTTTACCAAATTGACCCGGCCACAGGCTGAAAACAGTTGATGGTGGTTGACAATAGTGGCAACACTCAACATCAAAGAAAGATAAGAAAACCTTTCACAAGGCATCTACTGAGTTTTTTGTTGTTGTAGCTTTGCTCTTTTGATGCAAGGTCATGTCTGAGTCTTGGTCCCATAACTCCTCACCCCTACCCACGAAGGCTGGAAGTTGGGAAATTAATACATGAATTCTTTTATATGTGAAGTGAATACATACGTTGCTTTGTGGGACGTAGGTTGTGAAGAAACACCGGATGGACATTAAAAAATAATGGGAAAATGTAGATGTATGTTGGATTAATTTATTAAATAGCAAATGAAATGCACTCTCTGTCATCCATACTTTGTTCAGTGGGTAAACTCAATAACATCTTTGTTCAAATTTTCTTGTGTTCCTTTGGATTGCAATTAAATGTGCTCTATTCACCTCCATTATGTGGATACAGCTAATGACACCCGCATATGTGGTTGCATGGTATAATGAGGTTTGAATCCTGGTTGGGTGTTATAAGGGTAGTTATTAAATTGTTTCTCACTTTCACTACAAAAAAATGTGGGTCCACATACTCTACAACCTACATTCTTTAAACTTCCTTATCTCAATATTGTTAATTATTTAAAACAGGTACCTAGACGTGATGATAAAAAAGTGCTACTTGACTGCAATGTTTTTAAGAGTTAAATTTTTGTGATAGTGAAATTAGTCATAATAGTATTTGCTGGCAAACAGCAGAGTAGAAATTGTTTGTGTAAGAATACTCTAGAATCAAAACATGGGGTACACTTACTGCAGATTTTTATAACGACTGTGTGCAACGGCCCTTGTAGTCAAACATTCTAATGGTCCTCTGCAAATCTTCAGTATTTCATTGATTAACAATTTAATTAGGTACAGATATATTTACAATCTATTTATGTATTGTTTTCATCCATCATATAGTCCTCTAAGAGTACCTGTGTTTTGTGTGTGAACAAGATTAATTTACTGTCCCATACTATTTACCACACAATACTCAGGGAAGATAAGAAACATTTTAAAAAGCCCCTAAATGCCAGAGTTAGTTGTGAGTTTTGTATATAAAAACCCTGGATGATGTGAATTCTTGAAAATTGTCATACAAGCTTGAACTGTGAGAGTAGCATATATCTTTGGCTCAAGAGGCTTTCACTCAAATTAAAGAATGAACAGCAAAGCAGATATATTTAAGTATCTTTTAAAGAATATATAGCCTGCACCTTTCCTCTTAAGGGCGAATTTACAAAATGCTTCTAAAAATTAGTTTACTCAGCTATTAAATGAGCCGAAGTCAATCGAAATGTGTGAGCTATGATTATAGAATGTTAAAAAGGTTTCTGTACAGTCTACAACGCTTCAAAAAGTGTGTTATATGAGTAGGCAATATAGCAGCATTAGTGACAGTCAAGTCCTATTTTTCTCCTGACAATATTTTATACTTATATACACTATTGCAGAAAATATGTGATACAAATCACGATCTTTAAAATTATAATTATTTTAAGTTTACCTTTTTGTTTTGTTGTCTATTTCCTTTGGTCCAGTTTTCTGTAAATCATAAAATTATCTTATTATAATACATAAATAAATAAAATTAAACTAGTTTACATATGCATCATTATTTTGTTTAGTCATATACATTTTTAGACATCAACTTAGACTTTTATTTATACTTAACAGGGCCATTTGTATTGAATAAGAACACCAACTTTTCACCAACAGTCTTTTTACCAAATGTTTTGAATATCTATTTCAAAAGCACCAAAACTGGTTTCAATCTCAAAGAAATCTTATTACATATTTTTGAATTCATAAAATAAAACAATCTACACAAAATTAATGATTTCTCAAAAACATTCATGATGTTGGATAATGTGCAAGTAACACCAAAATTATAAAAGTACAGTATTCTATAAAAGCCTAGAAACTTATAAGACAATGAAAGCAAGCACCAACCTCATCAGGAGTCCATGTAAGGTACAATGTACTCTCAGATTCCAGCGCTGACTGACAAATATCATTCAGCTCATCGATGCTGTACGCACAATAGTGGCATATTTTACTCGGCACCCTTTTGCCATTATGTACCTGTAGGATACAAATAGAAGAGATGATGTTTACACAATAAATAATGACAGAAAATAATTACATTCGCTACCAATAAAACAACAAAGATTCAGCATTAGATCGAATTTTTACTTTCAGATTTTGGACTCATTCTATAGTACCTACTAGAGTTATATGAGCCTTCCCCAATAGTTGCACTGCTTCCCAGCTTCGTAGGTGGGAACTTGCTCACCATTATATTACCAAATCTAGATCCTCCCCGCCCCTCCGTCTCAATCTTAGATAACCTTCTCTACTTTTCTTCCAAGCAGGCCTACTAGCACAAGTCAGTAATTTTTATATAAATAATAACAGATACCTATTTTAAATATTATATAAATACAACATTGTATCCATCTATCAAGAGTAAAGATACAAGTATGAACAGGCAACAACAGTATCTAAGTGACCATGATCTACCCCTTCCCATGCTGCCATAAACCAGTGTTTGTCTTACTCTCTTCGGTTGAAGGAGACTGATGTATTCGGAAAATTACATAATTATGTATTATGTTGTATTTGTAAACTTTTAAGCCTACAGTTTTTTGGTGTAAGCCTTGCCCTTATACCCTTTCAATGTTTATTCAAAAAGAACAGTGTTCATTAAACTTGTGGATCTTTTCATTTTTAGGCTGGTAAATGGTCAGTTTTTTTAACTGCATTTCTTACTTCGGATTATATGCTTAGTCTATTCTTATAGAGCAGTGGTTCCCAACCTTTTGTGGCCCATCTCCCCTTTCTGGAGGTTGACTGACACCTATCGCCCCCTTTTCATTTTCATTGTATGCCTAATTTTAATTTGAAGTAAAATGTAAATAATAAAGCAGTTTTATCCAGTCACTCTTAAATAAAATAGAAAAAGAAAATTAAAATGTAAATGTAAATTTTTTACAGATTTTTTTAAGAACAAAGAAGTGAAATAATTAACCAAGATCATATACGTACATTTAAAAAAACAGGAGTACATGTTTTAATTTTTAAATTGGAATGTGGAAAAATCAAGAAAGTTGACAGTTAAAATTTGAAAAAATAAATGAAGGTTTGAAAACTTTGTTATTGTTTTATTTTACCTTTTCAATGGCTGCCTTGTGCTTGGTGGATTTCAGTTAAAGCTTGAATATCCGGCTTTATGTTCAACAAGTTCAGGCGCAAGTCTCCTTTGAGGCAAATGTCCAACTTATTTCTTTGTTTTGTGAGGAGCTGGACAACTGAACTAAATCCCTTTTCAACTAAATATGTTGACGGGAACGAGATGAGAAGTGGTTCAGTTTTTCCCCACAGTTGTAGATAAGTGTCCATAAGGTTCACCCAGACTAACTCGTAACCGCTTAGCTTGAAAATGATTTTCGCCTCAGAGTCATAATTCAGATCTAGAAACGCTGTCAGCAAAGAGTTATCAAGCTTATCCACAGCTTCAAACGAGAATGGATCTAGAATCCAATCTGGAGTTTGTAACTTGGTCAAAACATCAAATCTTGATTCCATGTCAGTTTTTAACTGGTCAAGGTGATCAGTAAAAACTAGGATTTTGTTTCTGGGAGTTCAGGAGTCTTGTTATCCGACAGTGAACACTTTTTAAAGGTCGGAAACTGAATCAGCTCTTTACAGCCAATATTTACCTTGTGAATATCAAACTTGGCGATGAATAATGAAATAATTCCTTTGGCCTTGATAAGGTTCATTTTGTTTCCTTGAAGCCTTATATTGACTTCGTTCATATTTTCAAAAATATCTGTAAGGTACGCAAGTTCCAACTTACGTTGCTTCAAATTCTCACTTAAAACAGGATCAGACGTGTCGAGAAACTCAGTAACCGTGTCAAATAATTCGAAGAAACGGCGCAAACAGTTTCCTTTGGAAAGACACCTCACGGCCGTATGTAGAAGCAAGCGTTCGAATTCCTCATCATTTTCATCGCAAAGTTGTCGGAACAGACGGTCATTGAGGGAATTAGCTTTAATCTTGTTGACACCAGTAATGACCAGTTTTAGGGTTTCATGTAGGACACCACTCAATTTTTTCGCAGCTAAGTGTTGACGATGAATGACACAGTGAATAGTGATGACCTCTGGCACTTATTTCTTAAGGTGGGCTAGAAACCCAGCATGACGACCTGACATGGCAGGAGCACCGTCTGTTGTGCAAGCGCTCACGTTTGTTAGGGGAATCTCTTTTTCCTCAAAATAATCTTGCTCCACTTTAAAAAGCGGCGATCCCTTCGTATCAGTGATCAAAGTTCTAGCAAACAACATTTCCTCGGTAATTTCCTTGTGTTCATTGACAAACCTCACATAAGTTAATAAAATTGTTTTGTCATCAATCACAGTTGAATCATCAATCTGCAATGCAAATTTACTTTTTTTCAACAAATTGGTGAGTTTGGATTCAACGTCCGTGGCCATTTAGTGAATTCGCCTGGAAACAGTATTGTTGCTCAAAGGAACCGATTGACTTATCTTATTACTAGGGCCCTCGCCTAGCATGATTTCAACAATTTCTTTGGTAGCCGGTAAAACAAGAGTTTCGCTAATTGTGTGAGGTTTACCACATTTAATGATCAATAAAGACACCTCGTAAGAAGCAAGAAGACCTTTGTCGAGATCGGTTGCTCGTTTTTTAAATAATTCACTCACATTAGGCCGTTTATCAGCTTTAGCTTTGAGGTATTGAAAATAGCTAAGTTCTTTACTCACTTTATCACTGTGTACTCTTGATAAATGATCTTTCATTCGCGAAGGATTCATGGCTTCATTACTAGTAAATGTTTTATCGCACAAAAGACAATGTGGAAACTGCACATTTTGCGGTGATGTGATAAAACTGAATTTTAAATACTCAGCTGAGTATTTACGACACTTCTTTTTTGAATCCATTGTGCATGAACTTCTACACTTCAAAACAAACGCACAAAACAGAAAAGACACGCACAAAAACTGATGGTGAGGCACACAAAGGCTAGTGAAGACTGAAGATGAATGTAGATCAATGGCAAGTGTGTTGTGATGGCAGGAGGGGGAGGGGGTTGAGTCACCAGTCGGCCGCGCTGAGCAACAACAGGTGGGGACTGTGGAGAGGGGAGAGTGCAGTGAGCTCGCCAGGTGAGAATAGCCAGTGACTCATGCTATCCGGCAACTTCTACTGTACAGTACTATTTTAATTTTTCCCCCTTTGAATACTCATCACCCCCCACTTATTTATTGCCCCCCTGATAACCCAAATCACCCACTTTGGGGCGATCGCCCCCAGGTTGGGAACCATTGTTATAGAGTATTCAAACAAGACACTCTTGACATCCTCTCATTGTCATTGATGACTAAAGTTACTGCTGTTCAACACTTGTTGCCAGTTTAAGTTACCTATACATTTTATATAGATCTCCCCCCCCCTCCTCCCCCATGAGACTTCTATTAATGTTTACTTTTATTAAATATTTTTCAAATTGAAATACAGAATTTTATTTTTAGTTTGAACCTATATTTTTTTTATTTACAAAGAAATTTCATTTTTACTTAGTAGCTAAATGTAACAGAAGTCAAAAATAAAATAGGTCCTAATAGATAAAAATATAAATTGACTAATTTGAATTAATTTATTTTAATTTTATGAGTTCAAAATAATCTCTGTATGTTACCTAAAAATAACTCTGCCCTAATTTACATAAGAAAGCCCAGTTTTGAAAATAAAACAATTTTACTAAAAACTACTTTGTCTATTTCTTTGGAAAATTAATCACATTATTATTATTATTATTAGCACCAATTCTCACTACCCATTTGGGTTCTACGCACTTACGCTAATGTGTAATGGTAGAGTGATTTTGAGATGAAATGGAGGACCTACAGTTTAACGTGGGATCCGAACCACGGTGGAGGCTCTGGCATTCCACACATTCACAAGCTGTGATTAATACACGTCTTGTCAGAGGTGAAGGAAGGGTTTGGCAATCAAATAAATCTGTGCCAAGACCGAGAATTGAACCCCGGACCCCAGCACAGAAGTGTGACACCTTACCTCTAGACCACCAGGTCACCAATGAGTCACAGAACTATAAAAATTCACTCTTTATCCTTCCATTTATTTGTTCAAAATTTGTTCTGCTAGATAATTAGATCAATAAATTAGTTATATTTATTTTATATAATAAATGTTCTAAGAACATTTGATTATATTGTGTGTTAATTTAAAGTTGGAATTGTACAGATTGTAAAGTTAGTCAAATGGAAAGACTCATATTAAATATTTTGTGAGACATTTTAAATATGTTAATAATACTTAGGCCTATATGTGTTATTCATCGTTCAAAACGTTTCTAAGTTGCAAAGGTTACTGTGGGTATCAAAGCAAAGGAGATGTGACTTTCGACTTTTAGATTTTGAAATTTTGCACAACCCTGGTATTTGAGCACCATAAAAACCAAACATAGTTTACTTTCCATTAAAATACCTTTTAGCACATATTTTTCTCCAAACATCAACTTACCTTGCAGCCGAGAGCAGTTTCTATCTTCTGAGCCCAGTTCCTATCATCAAACAAACTGCAGAGGACTCCTCTAGCCTCGAGACAGAGATAGCAAACATTCTGGCCTGCAGTGCTTCCTCGGCGCTGTGACTCCGTATGTTTATACTCTTGGACAAACTTGTTGCATCGCTCAAGCTTTTGAACACATACATGGCAGATTTTTAAAGAGATAGTATCTTCTGGAGTCACCTGGAATTGGATAGTGCTTATTAGAATAAACAATTCATGAAACTTCTAATAGTAGACTTAGGAACAAACAATAAATAGCAAAATTTGGCCACGTTGCAACTATAACTCAGGTTAAGACTTAATTTGCGATTTAAAAAGTGTTAAGCAACAGGAGTCGATGTTTATTAAATTGCAGTTCAAAAATACAAACATATTTTGCAGCAAGTGGAGGATCTATGAGTGCGCTAGGGAAAGGGACAAAGAAGCAATCTTTCAAGTTTTCTTTGTCGGGAGAAGATTTCAACAGAAACACACAAACTAGCAGAAGTGAAAGGATATGTAACATGTGAGTACAACTATCAATGGTGGCTTGGTGTAGTTTTGGCCTATAACGAAACAAATGATATGGTGGAAGTGAAGTTCCTGCATCCTCAAGGTCCTACTCCATCCTTTATATACCCTCAGGACTTGCCACACTTACAACCTTGGCAAGGAAGAGATGGATGCAGCTCGTCAAAATTATATTTCAAGAGATTGTAGAATTTGTTAATATGGAAGAAGGGATTGCGACAATGCTAACTTGACGAAAGGTATAATTATTGTTAATTTCAAAAAATCAGCCTTCATTTTAAGAATCTTTGTTACGTTTCTAAGCTACCTACCTCACTGCCAGCCCACACTCCCCCCCCCCCTTACCCTGCTTGCTTATTTAAACTCTTTTAGCATACCAGTACAATATCATTCTTCTGAACTAAAAAAATAGTGAACTTTATCCAAAGGAATTGACAAATATGGAATTAAATTGCATTTTTACTTATACACTAATGATTTATTCTTTGATTTTTTTTTAGAAAATTGACTAACACATGATCCCACTGTGATCCCATGATGAAACTTTCCACAAATGGTGTTTAAATACATAAGTTCATGTGTGATTTTTTTTTTCAGAATTTTAAAAAATTGGGTTTTTAAGAAATTCCAGGTCAAGATTTGTATATGACCTTCAACTGAAAAAATGTCCAAAACTAGTGATGTTAAATATGATTTGAAAGCTTATAAAAATAAGCTACAAAATCATTTTTTACCCAGCCTTCTATCTCATTTCTAGCCTAAGCAATAATTTATTTTGTAATATAATGTCAGCAGAAAATTGTGATTTTTTTAGATTTCAGAGAGCCATCCATAACTTAAAAACTACTGCAGATAAAAATCTGAAAAATTGCATTTTTTACTACCCCTGAGGGTACATTAGGTGAGCCAAATCTTAAAAGAAATCCAAGAGGGCAAGGTTTAAAAGTGTTAAAATATTAGATCACTTGACATATAATGACCTAATAAGCTAAACCCTTAAATGAATGTTGTAGTCCAAGAACCAGCACTAGTCCCAATGAACATTTTATGATTTACCAAATGAAGATTACAAAAGTGAATATTTAAAGAAATGAGTGATAATAAGGATTTAGATGTATCAAAGCACATTGAAGCAAAGAAAAACATCGTGACAACTGACTTCCAAAATAAGTCTTTGAGATCATTCCAGGCTTCAACCCTAAGAAAGATTCAATGATTTTGTGATGACTGCAGTTAGTAAGGAAATCGACATGGATGAGCCTAATTTGCAAGTTGAGAATAGTCATCTTGTACCATCAACTCTAATTTATGAGCTGCCACTGTACACTATGAGACTAAGAGAGACTGAAATAACACAATGGCATACAGCCATTCGAACCCACTCAAGTGAGTTCATAAAGAGGTGGGCCGAAAGCTAAGATTTATACTACCACAACAACCATAAGTCATGGCAGAAGTATATTCCTAAGATTGAAGCCTGTATCGTTCAAACCATACATTCAGCAATTGGATTTACTCCACACAAGCTAATTCATAGCCCGAGGCACCAGGATTGATTAATAAAGATTTTCAACTTCCCACCATCTGACAAACTGCCCAGGGTTGCAAGAAAAAAGATTGATAAAAGGTACCCAAAGATACAACAATATGGTGAAATTTGAGGCAAGTCTGCCGGTCCTAATGAAAACATATATAAGCTACTATCTTCACTCGCTATAGAGACTGGTAAGTTGTTCCTATTGTATCATGGGCCATACCTAATTGTGTCATGCACGGGTGTAACTGAATATGAAGTTCATGAACCCAGGACAAGAAAGAGTGCTGGCACGTTCAACAGAATACATCTCAAGAAATATATTGAGAAGGAACAGTAACCCCCAGTACAAGTGAAGTGAATAGTGGGGCATAGTTTTGACCGAAGGTACCAGTCTGATGCCGGAAAAGTAATAGTAAATAATGAAAAAACAATTAATGTTGATGTGACAAATCAAGATAATCAGTCTGAGCTTATGATGACAATGCTGTAATTTGCTATTTTTTAGTGTAAATAGTGTTAAAAAAACTCAAGATTGAATTATTGTAATTAATAGTGTTTATTTTAATTAGTTAGGTGAATGCAGGTAGAGACGGCCAATACCACTGTTTGATGGAGACAAGGGGGTCAGCAAGGATTAGTGTACACAGGAGAGATGGAATTTCCCATGGACACTAATTTGTTGTGTCAAAGACGAAGTAAAGGGAGAACAGTCTAAGAAACTTGATGGACTAACCCTTTGCAGACTTGAATGTGTAAATGTTATGTATATATATTGCAGTATACGTGTCATTAAGTTATTATAGTAGAACCGACAGAAAAGACTAAGTCCGAAATGTACAAAAGAGCAGCAATGAGTAGAATGAATTTGATGATAGTGAACAGTTAGGTTATGTGAATATGGACATAATATTTTTTTATATATTCTTAAGTTTGTATACAGAGGGAGTATTATTAATGGGTTAAATTCATCATAATGTGTATATTTTCTAATATTGTTGACATTGTAAATTTGTAAGGAGATTGCTGGAGAGGAATGTGGGTGTGGCTCACAATAAAAGGAAGGTAACACATTAGCGGTATAACAATGTTAGTGGCTTAGGTTAAGATACAAAAGATTTCACTCTTTGTCGGCTGCAGAGCTCAGCTAGCCCCCGCCCTTCTTGAATTTTCTCTTGGAATCTTAATCAGAGTTTATAGGTGTCGGTTGAGGGATGCAGTTGTCCTGGGCGACTCAAATAATTGAGGTATTGATATATTACCTTACTACAGTTTGGTTAATTAACCCTAAGTAGCACCACAAGTTAATACATGGTGTCTACTCAACTTAACCAATGAAATTTTTGACTTTTTCCCTGTTTTCCCCTGATCGTTTCCTAAATTTCCAGACTCAAAAATATGTCACATCCTTCTACTCCCTCCCCCTACGTTTTTATTAATCTTTTTTATGAAAAATAATAAGTTTTAAAATTTTAATAAACACATTTTTTATTTGTATTAATATATTCTACCAGGAATTATAAAGTTATAAAATATATTACACAGCTACAAACAAAAAAGGACAGTTTGAGTCGCATTGTAATTTACTGATTTAATATTATGAGTTAAACAATATTTTCCAGTTTTTTTTAATTTACCAAAAATTCCCTATTTATTCTTGTTTTTTCCTGACCACTTTAAATTCCCGGCTAATTTCAGTTTTCCAGGATGGTAGACACCTTGTAATATGAAAGTTTATTAATAAAAATCAAAGATAGTTATGGTTTTAATAGGGAAAATTTGGAATTTAACCTAGACTATAATGGTTAAATTTTCAAAACAGCAGGCAAAATAATTAAAACTAATTAATACTGTGTTAAATACACACACATTGTACAGTTCATCTACTCTGAAAGGTAGCACGCTTACTTGTTTTTCCAGTATGGTGCAGCTTATATGATAGGACCATAGCAGATAACATTAAGGTAAGACTGAAGGCTCTTGCTGTAAATGGAGTGTATGATTTGAAAAAACAATTGTTTTCAAAGTGTTGGCCTGGATAGTATGAGGTAACAATTTTAAAGAGTTAAGAAACACCCATCTTTAATGCACACACAAGGTATTTATGTGCTTATTTTTCTTTGTTATGCCTATTTATATTTTTAAAGCCTATTTTAACTTTAGAGTGCCTGTGTATGTGCCTATGTTTAGCTTTATAATGCCTATTTATACTTTATAATGCTTATCTATAGACCTATTTTTAGTTTAAAATGCCTATTTTTGTTATTTTTAATGGCTTAGTTTGCTTGCCTTTTTTTGCATGGGGTACCAGAGCCAGTAGTTAATCACAAACCAAGTAATTGATTAGTGCCATAAAATATGTGAAATTTTAAGAGTTGCTGAACCTAATAAGTGTCTACAACTAGGTGAATTTATAAATACGAGGTTGGCTGACATGGTAGTCTATTAAAGTCACAAGTGTTATGGCATGAATGGTGGGATGTAGTAAATGAAGCTCAGACATTTTAACTAGTAGTGAGGTAAGTGAGCAATCCATAAAAAATCAGCACTTCATTTTAATCATTTCATAATTATTACCTAAATTACTCATTGAAAACTATTCTGAGGCATCAGTATTATTGCAAAAAATAATATTTCTTAGGCGAGCATGGGTTGGGGTTGAACAACCACTGGAACTTGTAAAGCATCAAATTCCAGTGGATGGTCAATATGCTCTACTGGTATTTTCCTTTATGTGCTTACTTATGGTACCATATTTTCTGCCAAAGCTCAAGAAACAGAATGTTTTGTTTCCCATTCTAATTTTGATTGATGGTCAAAAAATCTCACACAACATACAATGTTGCAGAGTTGTGTGCTGCAGATGGTATAGTACAATTCGCATTATACCCAAATGTAACACATGTGCTTCAACCAAAGGATGTTGCAATCATCTATCCATTGAAAGCTGGATGGCAAAATGTTGTGTACCGTACTTTTGGAAAAACAAAACTGGAAATAAAGTGGTCATGGAAGATGTTTTGGGTCATTATTAGAGACAGGTTTTATTGAACAAGCAATTGTAGATACAGTGAAGAGTGAATTCAGGAAATGTGGTGTTTGCCAATTTGATCCTGATGCAGAAGACTACAATAAATGCATTTCAAGTAAATCTCAGCACTGTCCACCTGTAACAACTAGGTTTAATAATGACACCATCAAACCAGCATCATTTGGTGTAGAGCATCTCCTGTATCATCTCGTTCATCATTGATGAAAAATCTAAGAGCAGAAGAGTTCAGAGTTGCTGAAATAACTGGTCAGAGGAGAACCTGAAGCATTGGAGCTTTATGAAGTTTGGTGGAAAATTTGTTTGAGGTGTATCCCATCAAATGAAACTCAAAAAGAAGATGAACTTACACCTATTGGTGAAGATTTGCCTTCAAAGGAAACTGCACCATTACCTGAAGCTTTTGTTCAAGAGCCATTAAGAGCCGTTCCACACGAGGCAACTATCGCCCGGCAACAGTTACTGTTAATCTTTCGCTATGTAAAAGAAAAATCTGTACCAACTTAACCAGAGTACACAACAAAATTTGTTAGTTATTATAGATTCGGAGGACGAAGTTCTTTCTTGTGGCTCCTTAAATGTAGAACAGACGTACCACCCAGCCCCCAGCCACCAATTCATCACTGAGAAAGGGGACATCCACATTTCACCAAAGATAAACTTTTTATTATGCCAGGAATTGAACCCGGGACCCCTTGGCTCAGTGGCAGACACGGTACCAACTGAGCTATGGCGTCAAACGATATAAGTTTAATTACACATTAATTATCAGAATGTTCTTTCATTGGAATTGATGACACTTTCAAAACTTAATATAAAACAATTATTTAAACTAGATGTTTAATAATAATAGTAAAAAAAGAAAAGATGGAAGTATCCTTGAAAAGGGTCTAGAGCTGTGAGTGAAAATCCCTAATCACTTCACATTACTTAAGATTAGCTTAAATAAATTTCTAGTGAAGTTTGTAATAATTATAAATATTTATTAAAGACTATGCAGTCAAAAATAAACTGACAATAGATGACCAGATAACTTTCCGTTTCAAGAATAAAATTCAACAGGTGCTTGGAGGTTGGCACCACTTGGGATACTGGGCGGCGATTGTTTCCCTGTATGAATACACCATATAAACACGTGATTAACCAAACAGTCGCCGGGTGGGCGATAGTTGTCCTGATGGGCAACTGTGCCATAAATAACCAATAGTCAACTTATGAACGAGTGTTGATGGGACGGTCAACTCAGTTGCTTCGTGTGAAACCCCCAATCTACCTCTGTGTTAATCAACCCGTGATAGTTGCCTCGTGTGAAATGGCTCTAAATGTCACCAAGAATGTTGAAGTGGAAAATAATAATAATAATAATATTTAGCACTGCGTCTTACTACCCGTTCGGGTTATACGCTTTAAGTACTAATTACGCTAATGGATTAGGAATTGGGAAGGTTTAATTAGAGGAAGTGAACCCGCATTTGCGTGGAGGTAGAGTGGAAAACCATTTAGGAAAAACCACCCCCAGTTCACCCGACTGAGATTCGAACCTCAATCTCCCCGTCCTCAGCAGTCGAGCTAAACATGACAAGCGCGTTAGCCAACTACGCCACAGAGGCGGGTTTGAAGTGGAAAAGAATTTGGACTCCAGCAGTTAGTTGAGTGACAGTCTTCCTGATTTAAGAGATTTGTTTGACATTATCAAGATAGCTAATGATGCAATAACACCAGCTCAGCCGAATAACAGCATTTTGGAAGATGAATCAGGAATTATTCTAAAGAATTCATTCAATGCTTTTGATGTATCAGTGTCCATAGTAAGTAATAAATGCACTCTTACATCTAGAAACACCTCAAACAAATAATCTGAAAAATTTGCAACCACAAATAAGCCCTTCTTTCGCAAATCACATCATGGCTCATTGAATCACCCGTGAAAGCTGGAAGAAAAAATGAACATCTGACATATACTTAACATCCAAGGAATGATCATAGTGGAATGCATTTAAAGAAAGAATAAAGTCAGAAAAAGAAGTTGCTAAGAGGATCAGACTTGAAAAACGCAGATAAAACTGGAAGATAGAGTAAGGAAACACCAGCTAGGTTGCTGTTCTCCAATAAGCCTGAAACTGAAAAAACTTACAAATAAAAAAAAACATAAAAACTAAAGGAAGAAAAATGACACCTCGTCTGACTCAGATAATGAAGAATGGCATTCTAGTGGGGAAAGTGTAGATGATGGTTATTTTGGCTTTACATTGGAAAGTGATGAAAGCCAAAATAATGATCAAAGTGCTACAGCAGACAACAGATTTAAGAAAGTGAAAGAAGTTTGAGACTTTGTGCTGGAGTCGTTTCCTGGCCAAAAGAATTATGAGTACAAATTTATTTGTACAATTCAGAAAATTCACCTGGAGGGATTATTGAAGTCATGGGACTTAGAATTATTATTATTATTAGCACCACGTCTTACTACCCATTCGGGTTATACGCACTTACGCTAATGTGTAATGGTAGGGTGATTGTGAGATGAAATGAAGGACCTACAGTTTAACGTGGAATCCGAACCACGGTGGAGGCCTGGCATTCCCCACATTCACAAGATGTCTTGTCAGAGGTGAAGGAAGGGTTTGGTAATCAGATAAATCTTTGCCGGGACCGAGGATTGAACCCCGGCCGCCAGCATAGAAGTCTGACACCTTACCCCTAGACCGCCAGGTCACCCCATGGGACTTAGAAGTTGTGATAAAATAATACTCTTCAGAATTGATGAAGATGATGGATGAGCTTAGTGAAGAGTTTCCAGATTATGAAGAAGCTGCTAACTCCGAACCTTGCACCTACTGAAAATAGGCTTCGTTACATAAGTGATAATCCAATTGAAGTGGGGTGACCTGATGGTCTAGGGGTAAGGTGTCGGACTTCTGTGCTGGGGGGCCGGGGTTCAATCCTCAGTCTCGGCATTGATTTATCCGATTACCAAACCCTTCCTTCACCTCCTCTGACAAGACAAATTGTGAATGTGGGGAATGCCAGGCCTCCACCGTGGTTCGGATCCCACGTTAAACTGTAGGTCCTCCATTTCATCTCACCCTACCATTACACATTAGCGTAAGTGCGTATAACCCGAACGGGTAGTAAGACGCGGAGCTAATAATAATAATAATTTAAGTGGGCAAAATTGATTAATTTTTTCTTACATTAATAAATCCAGACATTGAAGTGATGGACTCTAAAATGTTATCATTAAAATAATAGTCATGGTATTGTTTAAATGGTATCTGTATCTTTTTATATATTCTGTGAAGAAAGACCATTAGGCCATAGTTTAGTTTTAAAGTGCACAATGAATATGAAGCCTATCAGCGTAATTAACATAAACATATACCTTAGACAGTGCAAACATAAATAGTGATCACAGGTTTTTTCCTCCGTAGTAATACCTATATGGATTGTTGTGATTAACTACAGGTGAGTTGTGCATTTTTTTTTAAATTGTAGTTGCAATTTCCTGAATAGCTTGTATTTTAAATTTATATGCAAGTAGTGCATTTTGTAGAGGACATTTTTAAATTTATGATATGGTGTAAAATTAAATTTTTGATTGAATCATCAGTAGGGATGTATCATTAGTGGATTTTTTAATAAATCAACTACTGGTTACCTATTTAGTGCCTGTTAATTTGCTCCCTTATAATTACATGAGTTTTAATGTCATAATAGTAAATGTATATATTGTTTTTTTTAACATTTAATTCTAACTCTTAATTAAATCAGAATAAATTCAAAAGTGTTTTGATGAAAATGAAGAATTCTGTTAAGGTATGTTGACCTATTTTTATCAGTGACATTTATGATAGTAAAGAAATAGTGGTTTAGAAGGGCTAAACATATTATGCAGAAATGACGCTAGGATTTATACATTTTAACAATTTTAATAATCAGTAGGCCTGCATAAAAAAACAACAACTTGACAACACAACACCCAAATCACTTTCTAAATGTAAATATTTAAGATGAGGTTTTGATTTCTAAAATGGTTTTTCACTCTCCCTCCAAGCAAATGTGGGCACACTTCTTCTAAATCCATCCTTCCTCATCCCTAGCACAATAGTATAATTAGTAGTAGCCTTCAAGTGTATAAAATGTAATGCCAAAAAAAAAAGTGTATTTTATTTATATTTAGATCTTATTATAAAATAATTTACTAGCCCATGAAAGCTTAGGTTAAACTGTGTTAGAAACATATAATTAATATCAGCTCTTACACGTCTTCTAGAGTTTAGTCACTACATGGATACTTGTGAGCATATCGAGACAACTCGCTTGAAGATAGCCTATTGATGATTAGTTCAAGGGTGCAGAATATGTCCGAACACGCGAATGAGGTTGGGGGGAAATTAAAGCAGTCCTGGAGAAATTTGGGGCAGGGAAATGTCCAACAATTTTGTTGGCATTTTTAGTACATTTTGGTTCTGATATGGTAGTTTCATTTGTATGAAAAACTAAGGCTGATGACACTCAACACCTGACACTATCATTAAGTGCCATACTGAGGCAGTGTACAAAAAGTTGCGGTGTCTAGGGGCTAAGATAATGTGTCAGAGTTCTAGATAAGAAGTCAGAGGTTGAGATTAAGAGGCAAAGGAAGAATCTAATAATTTGACCTGGCTAAAGGCCTGTTTGAGTGATGAGTCATCAGTCACCTACCTTACCGCGGGTGTTTGTTAGCTATGGTGGGCAGGTGGGGGAGGGGAGGGAAGGGTGAGTGATGTTTTGTTTTAGTTTGAATTCAGTCCCCAATTATATCGCGGCCTAATTACATGGTGATGTGTGCGCAGTTTATATAAACTCGTGACATGCTTGTAATAAATGTGTAGCCATGAAATTGTTTTTAGTGGACCTATTAAGGTTTGTACATTGTACAATAGATAAATGTTTATAAAAAAATTGGTTTAGTGAAACAAATGTTTATTATGTCAGCTTTTAAGAGCAAACACGACGTAAACTCTGCTTATTGTGAATGGCATGGCAGGCGTGATAAATTCGGATATCACGTATTTAATAAACATCCCCAAGAAAACCTAGAAGTAAGGAACAAAGGAGTATTGCAAGTTTTGTAAAATGTAAATTATGTGATCAGGAAAAATACATAGTCATAAATAGCGATAGTATTTCCCCTAGTGTGGTTGATAATGAAAAACCTTGCAGTAGTGGTGAGTCTACAAAAAAACAAAAAGTCTATGAAAATCAATAATTAAATCAAGGCCTCCCATAATTACACTCCATTGCCTCTTACTCTCAAAATGTAAAATTAAATGTTAGTACCAGTAAGCCTATTGGTATCACTGAACAATTAATTACAATATGTAATGCACACAAAGAAATGAGAAGGCTGCCATTTCTGGGAGACAACTAAATTTTATAAGGAAGGTACTATAAAAATATATTTAAATTGGAATTTTCCAAACTATGTAATAGGTAATAATCCTTATTCCCTTCAGCCTCTATAAAATAATCAATGTTTTAATTTGAGTGCTATGGTTTTCGGGGATNTTTTTATGAAAATGTTATGTTCTTGGGAAATATTGGATCTCTGAACATATTCTGCACTCCTTGAGTTGATAAACCAAGATCAGATGACATTTGGTTAACCATTTACAGCAATTAAATTTAATATGAAGTTAATTGTTGTCATTGTAGATGGTTTTTTACGCTTCCATAAAGACAGTAAATTCAGTTGGGGTTTTAGTTTAAAGTGTCCAAGTTGTTCTAGAATGGTCAAAATATACCTCTCTTGAGTGTAATTTTTTCTTGCATAATATAGGCCTACAGGTTTTGTTTGCTGTCCAAATTGATTATACATGTTTTAATGTTTGGAAAAATGTATAGCTGATACCTATTTTGGCTATTTTAATAAAGCAATGGCCAAGAATTAGACTATAGCGTAGTCACTTTATAAAATTTTACAGTAAAAGATTAGAAACAAATTTAATGCATAATCACATTAAGTATATGTACTTATCACCATATTTTCTTATCAATAAAACCCCAGAGCCTATCAATGGTTCTATTCTAGGCCGATTCTTAGTGTGAACTCAAATATTTATCAATAAAATGAGAACCATGTGTTCCTCGGCTATTGATTACAAATATTTATCTTTAGGGCACTGTCCTTTAAAGAGTATTCAAATTAATTCCGACTCATTCTTGATCACTACAAATAACAGGTTCTAACTTCTAATACTTTATTGGGGCATTGGATCTGTTATACATTGATTTAACATAAGGAATATAGGCTATGTCAAGTATAAAAATACTTGGTAGAAATTATACTTTTAACTCATTTCATTTCTAGCTCACAAAACACTAACATTTTCTAGTAAATAAAAAACTAAAGCATTGTGAAATTAGCAACAAGCCGCCAAAGTTTCAATTTAGGTCTATGCAAATTAGTCATCTTACCTTAATTGGTAAACATGAATTTATTTCAGCTGCATATTTTCTTTTCTCTAAAGGATTAAATATTTCTAGCAAAATTCTCGTAGTTGATGCACAAATTCTACACACATCAGACATTTTAGCGCGAATACAAAATATTATTCTACGCCATTAAATCACTGGCTAAATCCAGGCGGGCGTCATAGCAAACTAAACAAAAATAAATTCTTTTCGTTGACTTTATAATAATATTCACTATTCATTTTAAAATACAAAACTTAATTTGATACTATAAACGTAAAACTATATAAATACATTGTTTAATTCTAAATAGGTATTTTCGTATCCCCATCAACATAAATATCTATTAAATAAACTCTCTAAATCTTGGGACTTTCGTACCGGGCCGAACTAACGAGACCGAACTATTCCACATCCACATAACCGTTTAATCTGGTTATTTTGGGCAGCTACGCAGACTTGCAACATAATGTCTAAATAACTTAATTTGTTAATTAGTTCAAAGAATAATCAAAAGAATACGCTAATAATTACATTGTTTTATTAATTCAAAGAATATTCCAAAGAATGCTCTGTAAACTAAATTGTTTGATTATTCTAAATTCTGTTGTTAACAGCAGAAACATTTTAAACACTGGGCCAAATATTCACGGCGCCACATTTTAAAGGCAGGTAATTTTAGTGTTAAGTATCCCTTCTCGACCCTGCTTTCGAAATATAAGGCCGTAAAGAGGGAAATTAATGGAATTATCTTCTAAAATAGCCACATTTTAAGGGCGGTCCTTACGCTTAAGGCGTTCCAGCGTCTAGTCCAGAATTTTTCTCACGTCCACAAATGGTGGGTTTTATACAGAAAACCTTTCTCTTTCACCCCATGTACTTAAAAGTATCCCTTCTCGTCTTTGTTTTCGAAATATAAGGCCTTAAAGAGGGGGATGAGTGAACTGTTCTATTCCGTTAACTGCTGGAAGAACTCACATTCACTGAAACGTGTCGAGATTTTTGGCTGATCTACACTCAGCAAACTAAGGACCAAGGGTATTCAACACCAGATAAGACTAGAATTCAATTTGATAATATCAATTGAGTTATCTAATACATCTCCTTCTCTAAATCATAATATTTTCTGTATTAACTTCTTTACATTTGTTCTTATATGTCTTATTTAGTTTGTTTTTGTACTTTAACTCATTTGTTATCACTATTTGAATTTTAATATGTTATCTATGTATGTGACTTAGACTCACATTTTTAATGTGTTATTTAACCTTTTTATACATTGTAAGATACATTTAGTGTCATTGTCTTAAAATTGTCTATTGATCTTAGATTTGCTACTTATTATATCACCTATTGTTCTTTTTGACTTTTATGAGTTCCAATTTTTTATATTAATTTTTATTAACTTTCATTCACATTGAATTCTATTATTACGATCAATTTATATATATATATATATATAATAGTAATTCTAAACTTATTGATT